>WSTX01000062.1:0-25687 GCA_019633405.1 Tulasnella sp. 408 | reverse complement strand
TAGTAAAGCTGTTTGTCGGGTCGTCGCTTTTCGAGCGATTCTACAAAACGAACGACGTTTGTGCAGTCGTCGTCGAACGAGTCGCCAGTGCCGTCGAAGCAAAGTACGAGAGAGCGAGGCATTCTTGGTGTAGAACTAAGAGCTCTGATGAGGGAAGAGGGTGTGGTGGTGCTGTTCGGTCCTGCGGAAGTTGAACAAATGGGCAGGGCAGAGTTTTAAATATATCTCGGGACCGAGCCTTACTAACCTCCGCTGCCAACGGCTTGGCAGCGCTTAGCGCCGGTGAGCGGAGTTTGGACAATCCGTCAGAATGAAACAATCGGAGAGGGGACACACCGCCAGATCTGCCATTTTTACTTTGATCTCAGTGCTATTGCTCAATGCACGGCAAGTGGCAGAGCGTCGAATGACTTCTGAGGCGCTTGTCAAGATAGGGGGAACATTGAGAGTTGCCATCGACAGCCCTTCACCTCCGAATTAACTCCCGACGATCGATCGACCTTAATTACACAGATATCTCCTCCCAATCATGGCACTTTGCAAAACCTGCTGTCCAATACGTTGGAGGTCGGGCAAGGTGAGGGTTGTAGCCTACGGTGACGTGGTGTGTGACGATAGAGGATACAACCCTTTCTTGGCACTCCGACGGTGTGTTTTTACGGATGCCGAAACTCCATTCCGAACAGCCACTGCTCTGAAAGGCCTGACTCTCAGGGTGCGCAATCAATAGGGCGTCCCCTTTCCGTCACTCGCAGCGTTTACTCACAAAGAAGCCCATTTCAGGCAATTCTGCAGGTGAAATGTAGGAGGACATCTGCTCTGCCACAGGGCATTTGCACATGCGGAACCGGCAACTGCATTGCTGCTGCGTAACCAACGTTCGTAGTTTCAGGTCACAGGAATTTTGTGGCTTTTGACTCGTTCCCGCGCACCGCTGTTGGGTGTTCAAAATCTACGCAAGGTTCACGCTCAGCCGGCCAAGACCAACTTCCTCTTCTGAGCGTCTCTTATTACTCAAGACCGACACTGTTACCGCTGATATTACATCCTCGATGACCCTATACACCCTGTCTGACTGCCAAACCCTGCAAGGCACGGAACCCCATCGTATTCGGGGCCACCCTTCTCTTTTAACTTTTTGATTGGATTCCTTGGGACAGCTCCTCGACGACGCATGGAAGCAGTTGACTCTGCTGATGCTGATACAAGCGTGCAACATCCGGGGTGATCGTACAGATTGGACAAAGAATCCAAACGACCTGTGCAGCGTGAATATGTATCTTTCTTCGATTGAGACCTCCACCGTTCTGAAGGGGATTTCGTTCCACAAAGCCAGGAGGCGACTGGCGAGCTGGCGGCCACCGTATTCCAAGCGATCCGAAGGCACTTTCGCGAAAAGCTAAAACTTCCAACTGAGGTGTCCGGATCAGTTTCGTTCATCGAGTGCGAGCACGATTGCCCAGAACGAAGTCGCCAGGTTTACCAGCTCGGTCCCGAATCAAGACATAAACTTGACTTGAGCTTATCTGCAAACGGTTCGACCACATTGTGATAGGGGCACAGGTAAGGGCTTCCATCTGTTCGTTCATGTCGAGAGGGCTCGCGTAACTCTCGGTGCATAGACACGGTTTGCTCCTATGGATCGCTGGTGTTTTATCTAAATAAAAGATACCATTGAACATCTCCCTCACATCAAGGTACAACATTAAAGTTGTCAGCCCTCACTTAATAAAATCGTCCATCTCCGTTACTCGTACATTAGATCTACAGATTCAGTGCAGGAGAGACATCGGAAAAGAACAGACAATCACCCGAGATAAACGCAAGAGTGCCATGTGAAAGTAAAATACGGGTATCCGAGCCTGTCCAGTACCTGTGGGGAAACCAAAAGAGCTTCTGGGACAGAACTGTTACCCAATGTCCTTCAAACGTAAGTGGAATTTGTTGAGAAGAAGGAAGGAATTGTCTATAGCTGGGGAAGTTTGTCATTGCCATGCGATCATCCGTTGCAGAAATGTAAGCTGAGGTGTCGCTATCGAGGCTCTGCCGCTGCAGGAGCCCGTAAACGGTCCATACATTGAACGGATTGACTGTATGGCTATGGCTAGCAAGTGGACCTCCAATGCAAGCCCCGGTATTGACATCCCACAACCGAATGGTGTTATCATATGAGCCAGAGGCAAGGAAAGTGCCATCCTCGGAGAAGGCAACAGCATGGATGCACTCATCATGCCCGCTAAATGGCTCTCCAATGGGAGCTCCAGTCTTGGCATCCCATAAGCGAATAGTCTTGTCATATGATCCGGAGGCAAGTAGCATACCGTCCGGAGAAAAGGCGAGAGCATGCACACTGTCATCATGGCCCCTGAGCGGCTCCCCAATGACGGTTCCAGCCTTGACATCCCACAACTGAATAGTTGCGCCAAATGATCCGGAGACAAGGCGCATGCCATCTGAGGAGAAGGCAATAGTACAGACTGCCATCTCAAAGAGTTTGAGTGACGCCCCAATAGAAGCCCCGATACCGGCATCCCACAATTGAGTAGTGTTGTCACTTGATATGGAGCGAAGGAGTTGGCCGTTCACAGAGTCGGCGTGACCTTCGGTGCAACCTCCAGTCTTGGCATCCCACAACCGAATAGTCCTGTCATCAGCTCCAGAGGCAAGGAGAGTGCCATCGGGAGAGAAGGCGACAGTACAAACGCGGGTAGTGTGACCTCTGAGTGGCTTTCCAAAGGAAGCCGCAGACTCGATATTCCAGAGCCAAATAGTTCCATCGGCTGATCCTGAGGCAAGGAACATACCATCAGGTGAGCAGGCAATAGCATGGATTGAGCTTGTATGACCTCTGAGTGGCCCTCCAATCGGGGCTCCAGTCTCTGCATTCCACAACCGAACGGTCATGTCTAAAGATCCGGAGGCAACTACATTGCCTTGAGAGAAGGCGACCGCACGAACCGGCTCCGTATGGCCTTTGAGAGGCTCTCCAATGGAAGATCTAGTTTTGGTGTCCCATAATTGAATATTGTTGTCACCTGATCCGGATGCAAGAAGTGTTCCATCTAGTGAGAAGGCAACACTTGAAAACCATGTACCATGGGGGCGGAGTGGGTCGCCAATGGGAGCCCCAGTCTTGGTATTCCACAACCGAATGGTCAAGTCCCCCGATCCAGAAGCAAGGAGTGTGCCGTCTGGGGAGAAGGCAACAGTCCGGACCCACTTATCATGACCTCTGATTGGCTCTCCTATGGAAGTGCCGGTATCAACATCCCAAAATCGAATAGTACTGTCCTCCGATCCTGAGGCGAGGAGTTTGCCGGTGGGGGAGAAGGCAACAGCATTAACCTTGCCTTCATGTCCTCTCAGGGGCTCCCCTATCGGTATTCCGGTCTCAGCGTCACAGAATTGAATGGGATGGTCGCAAGGTTGAAAGCTACGGTCACCCAATCCAAACGCAATGATCCCATCGTGCGGTGAGAATGCAATGGCACCAAGAGATTTATCGGTATGCTTGCTCCATAGACTTGATGGCCACTCTAAGTTACGCGGGCCTATTACCACATGAGCCATTTCATTATTTTTGTATTTCTGCCAGAGGGAGGTGTTGGTTGGGCAGACAGGCAAGGCTGATGCATAGATATGCAGAGCCCCGAAGTTGATTGGCTCATAAAACGCATTTATGAACCTCTGGACGTCACCCCATAAGGTTTTCACGAAAAGGTCGGTCATATCAGTGCCCTTAAGGCGACTTGGTTAGTCCAAATCCCAACTTTTAGAAGAACAGCTATGCGCTCACTCACCTGGAGCCAGGAATGAATTTGTCTCGCAATTATCAACGATTCCCGTGTCTTTCCGATCAGACTCATCACTTCTAGCCAGCCGAGTAGTTTATTCTCGCTGAAGACCTTGATATTTGAGATGACTTCCGAATCCCCGTGACCAAAGGGCCTATCTACTGAAGCTGCAGTCATATGGAAGGCCCACGACCGGCAGCAGTACTGCAGACCCTTGGAAACGTGGAGTCTTACAAGCTCTTGGACATTCGGATCAGAATTCCCCTTCGATAGATCAGACAGTTTGCAAATGTTGGTCTTCAGGTCGCGCTCCATCGACTGAAGGCATGTCAACGCTAGAGAGTGATGGTTGCTCGCAAGATCTACGGCATACGGTGCTCCACCGCATCGCTCGTTTTGGACAAGGAAGTCTCGGACCGATGTGTGCATGAGGCGAATGGGGTCGGAGGGCAGGTCCGGGACATGAATCAAGGATCTGAGATCGTTGAGTACCTCCGAACGAAGTAATCCAACGAAGTCAGTTTGTGGTTGATCTAGGAATATGGGATGATGGGCAAATATGAACGCTAAGACTTCGAGGGAGACGGGGTGCGGCGCAACGGCGAGGGCACCCAAAACTCGGAGGAAGATATCCTGTCTTGAGGGACTCTTCCTAACCTTTTTGAAGGCCTGGGAAAGAATTTGCTGGTAAAGCCCATCGAGCCCGTCGCAGATCGACGGTGACTGCAAGAGCTCTTGGATCCGAAGTTGAGGTGAGCCTTCCATTATATACTCGACGGCAGTATGCGCCCACTGGAACAGACCCTGGGACATGTGAACGAGGGTCTGTACATTTTCTGGATTGGGCCAGTTCTCCCCAAGACCGTACTCAGTCCTGATCTTCCACAAGCCTTGTCGAAAGAAGTGTGCAATGTCATCACCCACGTTGGCTGCCGAATCTAAATCATCTGCATACCACTCTCTCGGCTCAAGAGCACGGAGAAGAGGTGCCTCGGGACGAGTAGTGAGAAGAAATTTGACGTTGACAGGAAAGGATGACGTGTATCTATCGATGAGCTTCACGAACTTCACGGCGTAGTTCACGTCCTCGCACTCGTCAAGCGCATCGACGATCAGGAGTATTGGGGAAGAGCTATTTTGGAGCTTGGTCAGCGCGGCAACGAGAAGCTTCTGGAACTGATCTTGAAGCCGTTCGTAACCGATGTCCGCGTTCTTGGCAATGATTTCGAGGATGGATCTCTTCAAACCGGGAACGGATCGTTATTGCCGAGCTGCCTCGCTAAGGCGCAGACGAGACCGGCGTCCGACACTTTCTGGCCTCGTCGGAAGTGGAAGATGGCGCAAGCAGCGTTGAACCTCCACCGATACGCTACCGTGGATGCGATCGTCGACTTTCCCCGTCCTGCCATCCCTCGTATCCAGAGCACGTTTTCCGAGGGCAACCGAGATCTTATCCAGGTGTCGATACGTTCCAGAGTTTGAACCCTGGTGTTAGGGAGGCAAATTGCATCCTCGATAGCGGCTCCTCGAATTCCGTACTTGGCATCCCCCAGACGGTCGAGTAGTCGACGCTGTTCCTTCCATCCCTCGGCGTCGTCTAGCAGCCACACTTTTAGTTGAGGAAACGCATAAAAAGCGGGTGATACTGACAGAGCTCCGTTACTAGCCTTGCAGTATTCAAGTTGTTCAGGACCTGCTCGCGGAACAGTTGGTCTGTGTGGTACATGCGAAGGGTCGATTACAGACCTGCATTACTTCCAGAGCAGCGCGAATCTTCTCCTTATATACTTTCAAAGCTTCGGCGTGTTCGTTGGAGGAAAATGCCTTGTTGAAGCCACTTAGGGTGTCTATTTCCTCCAATTTACCGCGCAAAGATTGAAGCTCTCTGTTATGAACCTAGCGTTAGCAATCCAGGTTCGTCTCGGGACCGATGATTGTAACGAACTGCTGCACGTCATTCATACACTCGATCATTTTTTCTCTCTGCTGTTGAGTTGAATCCTCCTGGGCAGTGTCCAAGACTTGGGATAGTCGAGACGCATGGTCCTTAAGATCCTGGGCCGTTTCTTCATTGCTATCCATGGTCTATGACGTCCACGTGAGGAGCGAATTCGGATGGAAGAAAGACAAAACGCCTCACCTGGATCATTTGAACAATGATATTTCCCACTTTGGCGGCGGCTCCCATATAACTTCCAACAATAGGGATTGCCCCAGACGCAGCTTCGATGGTATCCAGTGTGATTTTAATCGCTCCGAGCGACTTTCCGCGTCTCGAAGGGCCCGTTGAACCGGCTTCCGTGGGGAACGTATGTCGGGTTTGAGCGGAAACCGGAGCTGACAGGGTTTGCGACGAGACGATTGGCAGACTAGAGCCCGTCTCCGGGACATCTGGCTCATTAGTGATCTCCATAGACTGAATTCCGTGAGCAATTAGTGGGATTCCACTCATGGAAAGAGCCGCCAGCGCGTCTTTGATATCGTTTTGGCATGCTTCCAACACTTCCGTACATTGGTTCTGGTCCAGATGAGTAAAAAGGTACTTGACCTTGGTACCAAATCCTCTTTCCCTCGCTCCGTATTTGTTTGATGCCTCCTGCAAAGTCCTTCGAGCACTCTCTATAGTACTTCGAGTCAACGCCTCAGCGCGCGATACTTCCTTCGGTCAGACGAGCCCTTACTTTAGTAAACTTTCGAGAGATTTCCGATGCTCCAGGGGTATTCGATTTTTGTCTTGGGAGATATTTTTCAAGTTTGGGTCATCGACGATCAACTGTGCTAGACCCAATGCAGTGTTGATTGACCTCCGAGGCCAAGTGGTGTCCTAATATCGCATTAGGGCACAGTCTAGTAGGATGAAGTACAGAATCACCTTTAGAATGGCTAATATGGAACTCTCCGCGGCCTCAATCTTATCGAAGATCGAAGTTCGAGTCGATTGCGCGGGATCATGTTGTGCAGGTGGACGTGTCGGGGGTTGTTTCCCAGCCGATGGACTGTTCATAATGGTGGGTGACAGTTTGATACTAGGATGGGGCGATGAATGCAGGTGGTGGAGAGAGGTCGTCGTTGAACGGGGTGAGAGCGAAGCGAGACACATGTGCGGTTGGCTTCGGGCGGCGGTGTGCCGAGTCACGTGGTTGCCGGACGACCTTCTCAGTCCCAGGTGCGCCGTAAGTCTAGAGCCAGTGATGAGTTCGGTCTAACGCCCTAGGAAACCAGGCAAGCTCGACGACTATCTAGTTAAATAGCACGATGCATTGGGGAATCGCAGCGGGAATGTGCAGCCACGGGGATAGGTGACACTGGGCAGTACCTGCCGCATCGTGTGTTCCCACGAACCGCTTTTGGGTGTTCAAAGTTCTACGCATGGTTCACTCGACACCGACCAAGGCAAACCTTTCCTTCACGCATTCCCATTACGATATCGCTGAGATTGCAATCTATTAGCATTCCGTATTGAGCGCCCGAGTCATCCCAGATCTCCCTACAGATCCGTCCGGCGCGGCAGTTCCCGCACGACATCTGCCAGACCGCAATTTCTGATACATCTTCATAGTGGGTGACCCGCTACTCTCTGCAGTCCGAACGAAGCCGCCGCGCAGGGTCGCATAACGTGTTATAGAATGGCCGCCTTAACCATGGACCGCGTGGAAGGCTTCCCGACCCGAGGATCCATAATCCTTTCGGGTCACATACCAAATTGCGCTCGGCATGACAGTATCGAGACATAGCTATCAAAATATATAGCACGTGCGTTAATACTATGAGAATACAATGTGTGTCCGTGTGAATAGAAAAAGAGGAATTAAATCGAGTCTACAGAGCGCCCGGGTGCCGACTTGACGTAGTTGACCTTGACCTGCTTGCCCTGCTTAGGAATGAACCTGGTCAACCACTTGCCGTCGTAGTCCGTCCGAAGCTTCACGGATTCGTGGATATTTGGAGTGCTGTCGTAAATCTCACGAGGTCGACGGGCGTTCCACCTGCGGGGGAAAACGGTCCGAGCGGTCAGTACGTGTCATGCCTCGTGGTACCATGGTCAACGAGGGGAAGGGAAGTGAAGGAGTTCCCCCTCACCTGAATCGCCAATCCCAACCCCCGGTCTCAAGCTCATAGAACTGGAAGGTCGGGATGTACTCCAAAAGGAGCCACACGCGTTTTTTAACCAGCTGATCGTTCACGTCAGCCTTAGCGTCTTTCTCAGGGTTGGTCTGGACAACCGAATGTACGATCTCCTCTTCCGCGTCCCTTCCGCTCGGCGTGCTGGACGGTGCAGTCGCAGCGGTCCCGCTGTTGGCGGCGGCGGCGGCGGCGTGATGGGACGTGCTTGGGGTTCGGGGACGTGCCAGCTTTGGGGTGCGGTCTGATTTCGTTACGGTGTAGGTGGAGAAGGCTTTGTCGTACGTGAAAGCGTCGGGTCGGAAGACGACTTCGGGCGCGTGCGCGAGCACCTCGGAGACCATCCACTGGAGAGACGGGTTGGCGAGTGTGTGGATGTCGTCGTTTTTGGTCGAACCGCCTCCGACATCTGCGTCGAGCCCCAGGTAACGGTACTTTTAGCGGAGGTGTGCTAGGAAAGCCAGAGGAAAACGCACCTGCATGACACCCGGCAAACCAGACTTCTAGAACGTTAGTCTGCTCGCCGAGGTGGTATTCGCAGTCGTGGTCAAGGTCGACCTCTCCGTCGTCGTCACCTCCGGCGTCGACGGGTCCCCACTTGAAAAGGGCTCTCAAAGCCTGCTTTGGCAGCGACAGCCAGCCCCGAATCGTGGTGGGGAACCAAGGCTGATTTGCGTTGCCCATCACTCCAGGCTCTTTCGGGGAGTTGTGCCATGGGTTAGGCCTGAACTGGACTCGGCGCTCGTCCAGCGCGAGAGCATGGCGGAAGTTTTTGATGATGGTGTTGGAATCGGTGAATGGTAGGTGCTAAGAAATGGGCAACTGTTAGCCACGATAACTTAGGTAAGAAGCGAAGTCGATTCACTTTGAACGTCCAGCCAACGCTCGCAACGGTATCCCTAATTTGAAGCACTTAGCTACCTGACTCTAATTGGAGTTGGACAACCAGATGAACTAACCAGACGCCAACGAATTCGATGGGAACTGAAGTTGCGAAAGCCCGTTTGAATGCTTGAGCGTCTTTCTTCCCCTTAGCAGAATTATCCAAGTACTTCTGATACGCGAACGCCACATGCTCGTCATTGGACCTGGGAAGCAAGCCGACCTATTGATATTGAGACGTCCGTTAAGCGCTTATCTTTTGCCCGCGACGCGAGAGAATCCTGTACCTTGTGAAGCATCCCAGCGAGACAACGTGCCGTGTAAGCTCCTCGGCTGAACCCGAATAGGCATATCTTGTCTCCTGGCTGGTAATTTTCCATTAAGAATCGGTAACCGCCCATGATCTGAATTCGGCGCAGTGGTTAGCTAAACTCGCCCAGCAAGGCTGGGATGAGTCCCTCACATGGGCATCAAGATACCTGTACGGTGGGGATGTTCAGCGGCGAGGGTCGCCGGGACAGCGAGGAGATGCCAGCTCACCAAGCAAAACCCTGATCGAGTTTCTTGGCGATCCATTGCCGAGTCCTGCTCCAGGACGAGTTCGCTTGGAGATAGGTACCTTTGTCTGGGAGTAAGCTACGACTGCGGCGACGCGATTCTGATATTGAGACGGACCGATTCCCGGCTGGTAATAATAGACCTGTTTGTCAGGTCGTTTCTTTTCGAGCGCTTGAACAAAGCGAACGACGTTTGTGCAATCGTCATCGAAGGAGTCACCAGTGCCGTCGAAGCAAAGTACGAGCGCGCGGGGGGGTCTCAGCGTAGAACTGCGAGGTTTGAGTGAGGTTGTTGAGGTGGTGGTGCTGTTGGCTCTTCGGAAATTGAGAGAAAATACGTCTGGGGACCGAACGCCGCTTAAATCCGCTGGAAGAGGCCTGGCAGCGCGCTTAACGCCGTGAAAGAAGGTTCGTAGTAGCATGGACAGAGAAGGGAGCGACCGACAGATGTACTGTTTCTACTTTCGCCTTTAGTAGTGGTGCTTCAAGGGACAGCGCGTGAAAAAGGCTTCTGAGGCTTCTGGGCGCTCATCAAGATAGGGGTAACACTACGCTTGGCGGCATTTCGTGCTCCGAATTAGGAGCCGCCGATCGATGGACCTCAATTAGTTACGGACAAAACCGCCCATTCCATGACACTTTGTGGGAATGCCGCTCCATGGTTTTACCTCTCTCAACCACTTGGTCTTCTTGGGTGCTTCGATGGGCGCCAAAGTGCACCGCTGTCCCTATCCGCCGATCCCCCACTTTAGCCGTACCTGCTCTGTGCACAGATACAGCCTCACGGATCTGCTCTATCACGAGCCGTCGGAGGGATTGGAGCTCGGCTGTTGGGCACCTAGCAGTGCGCTGTGGGAGCTTGTATCACGTGATCTCGCAGTGCCTTGCGGCTTGATTCGTTTCCTCGCACCGCTTTCGAGTGTTCGGAATCGACGCGTGGTTCGCCCGCCAACCCACTGAGACCAACTCCCCTTCTCGCGTCAGAGCGACACCGTTATTGTAGTGTTTACAGCTCAGAGCTGATAGGGAACCTCTCGTACGTAATCGATGTCCCTACCTGACGCTCCTGGCGAGGCAACAAGGCACGTGCCTGACTTCAAGAACGACGGCCAGCTCTTCTTCAAACACTTTGACAAGCTTCAAGATGAACTCGATGACGACAGGTTAGCTTATACCTCTCCTACATTCGCTAATTACTAATGGTCCTATGCTCTAGGGTTCGCCGGTTAAAGGACGGGCTGGAGGGCTTAGTAATCTATGCCCGAGCGTTGTACCACGAAGGCGTAACCAAAGCTATCGCTCGGCCAAGGAACCAACAGCTTCTCCACAGTCAAGCAATTGTTCGCGTTCTCCACGTATCAGACGACCCGACTACTCTTTATCATACTGCCGCTAGCGTCTGCAGCATTGAAGAGCTCAAGTCACTTGCTTTCATTCACGGTGATACGCGTTCTTTCAAACGGCTGCAGGGCCTGCTTCGCGACTCTTTACGTGCCCCAGAACGGTCACAAGATGACACACTGCAGGACCTGGAAATACAGCAGGAAGACAAGAACCTCGTCATATTCGGAACCGCCTTCTTACACCTCTGCTTTTCTGTTGGATCCCTGGGACAGCTTCTCGAGCTCTCAAGTAACGACACTCAGTCTCGAACGTCCAGAAGCACCGAAACTCCGGTCTCAGGAAACGACTATTCTCCTCTCAAAAGCACCCTAGCAAGGCTTTGGCGTGCCCAGGACGACAGATTTGGTCGTCAACCTCCCGTTTTTACGTCTGCAAGCTTAGCGGCCGGATTAATGTTGGGGTGCTTAGAACCCAATGCTCCAGTATTTTACCAGGACTCGAGATGGCTCAATTATCGACTGACCTCAATCTCTTCAGCGGAAGCCGGCTCATGGAATCGGTTGGCCCTGCTAGCACTAGCGTGCAACACTCGTGGTTGTCGCACCTTGCGGGACAGACCTGACGAGGCATTCCGCAGAATCCAAGCTGCCTATACCACGTAAGTATACACGCTATTGCTCTATTACGAGTCGAGTTATTCTTACGCTAGTTTCACTACTCAAAAGTCAGGAGCCCACTGGTGAACTCGCAGATGCAGTATTCAAAGCCATTCGCGGTCACATGCGTGAAAGGACGCGACTTCCAAGCGAAGTATTCAAATTGGCTTGGAGGCTCTTCGTTTGTGGAGGTGGGGAGAGGGAAGCGGAAGCCTTCCGCGCACTCGGCAACCACGTACCGTTCCTAGGCATCCTGGAGGCGAAGATCCGGGATGAAGAGATGCCTCCAAGTTATCGGGCGTATTTCAGAGGCCTTCGGTCGGAATGTTTTGAGTTGGTCTTGGATACCTTCCGGAGTATCCCGTACGAGGAACGGTGAGTCCCATTGGGGCATTGGAACTCGCGCGTGACGGTCGCGAATAAAGCTGACGCGGGATGGTCGTTGTAGGGGTGGACCATCAGCATCGTGGCGATTCCGCTCTCAATTCGTGTTCAGGGCCGTGGAGCATTACGCGACGTGCATAATGACCCTTAGGGACGCGCATCACGTCGAGAACGACGAGGCGCTCGATTTCGTCCGTCGCATTCGAGCGTGCTTGCCCAGCATCAACCCGACGAGTTCATCTTGTGTCGCGGGCTCCCAGGAAGCTCAGGCAGGTCTTGAATCGAGATATAAATTTGACGCCAACATTTTCGAACGTACCTGTCAGCGGTTCGATCGCTTCGTGAGAGGGGCACAGGTAGGTTCTCGTGTGCCTACTTTATTCTCCAACGGTGGCTCACGTAATTCACACTGCCCAGATAAAGCAGCGCTTTGCTCCAGATAGCCGTTGGTGCTTTAGGCAGGATGAATGATACCCTCTCTACAGAACCGGGATAATAGGATAAACGACATAATATTGCTATTCCAATTACTAGAATGATCGAAGTACTTGTATCTATACAGTGGATCGAAAAGGTCAGAGGATCAGCCGCACAATAGGGAGACTTGAGCATGGTGACGAGTTTGGGGTATGACAGTTTTATGACCGTTTTTTTGGGGAAATATTCTTTTGTAGTCGTAACGTGGTATGTCGAAGGGCACCGTGCAAGATGTTACTCCTTACTCCCAATGTTTCAGGGTGCTCACCACACCTTGCTGCTGCTCCTCCACTATCCAGCTAATGCATTCACTACATTATCTCAAGTACACGTAAAGAAGAGCTACAAGGCTGGTTAGAAATGATGGTTGAACACCGGTCTCGATTCGACCAGCAGAGGTAGGCCCTACTCTCGCTTGTCGAACAAAACGATTGTCCAGACCCACAGGGCCCAGAGACCCAGGCACCTACTCCAGAGCCGACGTAGCCCGCCTTTGAGATATGGCAGTATCTCTATAGCCCCGCTACCAACGAGACCTTTTCGAATTAATATGATATTCATTGTCGACAAGGGCTGTTTCTAATTGATTGCTGAAATTTCTCAACTACGTTCCCATCACGCTTGTGGGTCTCAGGGTACGTTTAGTGACCTTTTGATGCCGCCAGAGCCATGTTGCTGACGGCGGAAAAAAAGGGGAAGGGTGAGCGAGGACCCTGAGGTGTTTGGAGTAAGAAGTGGGGAGTAACATCTTGCGTGCTACCCTTCGGCATACCATGTTAGGACTACGAAAGAATATTTCCCCAGAAAAACCGTCATAGAGACGGTTATATTGGGGAAACTGAAGCTCACTCAGGCCTAGAAGGTGCGTTTAAGTATGATGATGGCTAGGTCAATATCCCCGTGAGCTAAAACTTACGAGGATACTGTCAGCGGCGGAATTCAAGTCGAGGAACCCAGATACCACGCTTCAGTGCTTGGCAGAAGAAGAGCGTTGGCAAATCGTAGCGGCGCGCAGCCGGCATTCGAAGCAGTTATCGCCTAATTTAATGCATCTAGTTATAGAAATGGTTAGTCTTATCGTAGGAAAATGTTAATAGAACGGGAGGTACCATGAAACTTACATCGAAGCCGTCATTTCATGCGTAAGTCCGATAGCTGCGAAAACGAGGATACATAGAAATCTTATGGCAAAAGGTAAGATAGTCAGAATCAATTAAGTACGAATGGAGACAGCAAATACGAGCCGAAGGAACACGGAGACTGCTACGCAAAGTCCACCCTAGGGCGGGTCTCGATCACGTGGTTACTAATAGAAAGAGAGCTTATCTGGGCACGGCCGCTTCTCACAACGGCCTGGACAATAGAACTTTTAGGCGGCGTAATAAGGGTATTGCTCGCGAGGTTACAATGCAGACGGATTTCGTTCACATGGGCCTTGTGAAGCGAACATATGCTTCGCTTTACGGTTCGTGAGGTATTACAGACCAGGAGTATCCTGATAGTGACCTGAAGCGCGGATAAGCAGAGGTTCGGCAATAAGTCTCAGAGAAAAAAAAACGGCTAGCTGGAGCGAAATACTACGTAGTTTTTCGGATGGAAACCTCACCCGCAAGGTCGAACAGTCCAGCGACGCAGGGTTCAATTAGATGCCAAAGAACGAATTAGAAGACAGAGCAAGCTTCCCACCAGGACTATCTAATTGGCAAAGCGGTTATAATCGAGAGCGATAACGGAGCAAACGGACTGGGTGATATAAGTTGGGGGCTGTCCGGGAGGACGCGGAGCGACGTCGGGGCCTCGGGGGATTGCGGGTATTCATTTGAGGGTTAATAAAGCCTGGCTCGAATGTGGTTCCACTACCAACTTCGCACAATCAATACCCCACTCGAGCTCTTCGTCTCGACCACTCAATAACCGGGGGCCTGAGATCCCGCACAAAAACTGATTTCCATAATCTACCTACAGCCTCCCTTGCTCCATTCCACATGATTCAACCTTCCCCTGAAGAAGCGGCCACTGCGCCAAACTTCGAGAAGGACGCCCAAGAGTTCTTTAAATACTTTGATAAGACCCAAGACGAAACCGATTCCGACCTGTTCGTGAAAACCGTCTCTATGCCTTGTCAAGCACTATTAATCCGTTCGCTTAGGGTTCAACGTCTGAGGGGCGGGCTAGATGGATTGCTTATCTACGTGAGTGTTTTGGATGACGTTGGCCAATTCTCAGGTCCGCTTACGAATGATCTCAATTAGGCCGGTTTATTCGCCAGTGTGAACTCCGCATTTCTACTCTATACGCTGCCGAATCTCAAACCAGACCCTGCCGATGACACAAACGCACTCCTCCAACAGCTCATCCAGTCCACTAAGTTTCCAAATCAGTCGGGTCCAATTTATCTGCCTTCGTCCACCTTCGTTCCTAACCGTCGTGACATCCTGGTCAATCGCTTGTATACAGTGAGCTTATGCTTATCTCTCATCGTGTCGCTCATAGTCGTTTGGGGAAAGCAGTGGCTGTTAAACTATCAATCAAAAGGCACCGCTGGTGTCGAGCAGCATCGCTGGGCTCGATTTAATCGATTCCGGGCAGCCAAGCATTGGGGACTTGTCCAAACCTTGGAACTGGCCCTCCCCCTGATTTTCATATCAACTCTGTTCATTTTCGGCTGGGGGCTCACGATACAATTCATATACCTTGGTCCTTGGGCCAGATTTGTTTCACTGTGGCTGGTGATCGCATTGACGGTCCTCGTCGTGGGCGTCCTACCCTTCGCTTCAATACTCGACCCCTACTGCCCTTATCACAACCCCTGTCCGAGATATTACTGATCAGCCTCAAAGTTATTTTCTTGAGTCTCTTGGGCCTATTCTTCCTGGCAATGTCGGGTTTACCTAGGCCCAGTGAAAAGAGCATTTGGCGTTCATGGGGAAATTGGATCAGTCATCCCCAGCTCCAGCGATGGGGACTAGGTGGATACGTCCTCCGTTCGCACAACCAGAGCAGAAGCAGCCATGAGATATCCGCTGACGAGTTGCATGCGAGGATCAGCACTAATGTGCGCCGTTGATTCTTAGGCTACCGATGATCGAGAACGCGATGCGAACCAGACCTATGTCGAAGTGCTTACGATAAACCCGGCCGACGAGGGGACCGACAGCACTAATTTCAGAGTGTCTCAGACTCAATTTATCTATATAATTTTCTCTATAGTTGAATGGCTCGTCGAGTCTCAAATCCAACGGCAGCACAAACGCCCTGGAAACCCACAAACCCTACTCAAACATGCAATCGTTCACGTTTTCAAAGTGTCCGGCGACCCTTCAGCTCTCTATTACGCTGCGGCCAGTATATGCTGTGTTGACGAGCAAAAATCCCTGCATTTTATTTATAGCAATGAGGAGTGCCGCGAGCGACTACTGCTCCTATTTCTGGACGCGCTACCGCCCGCGCAGGGAGATTACGAGCGAAAGGCGCTCGAGAGCATTTCAGCGAGACCAAAGTATGTTGTGGTACTTGGGACTGCGATCTTTCACCTCGCCTTTTCCCTCGGATCATCCGCGAGGCTCAATGACCTCTTGGGTGTCGGCAAGGAGCGGACTTCCTCAACCACCGCAGAGAGAGACGGTATTCGTCAAGTAGTGCACGGTTTGGCATGTCTATGGTATGTGCAGGATGACAGACTTGGCCAACAGCGTTCGGTGTTTACCTCGACTACTTTGGCGGCTGGGTTACTCTTGGAATGCCTTGGCTTTAACACACCAATTTTCTACGAAGATTCAAGGAGCCTCACTTATCTATTAGACTCGATATCGTCAGCCGAGCCTGGCTCCTGGAATCAGTTGGCTTTATTGGCCTTGGTGTGCAACACCCACGGCGGTCGCACCATGCGTGACAGACTAGACGCAGGCTTCCACAGAATTCAAATAGCCTATATCACGTGAGTATCCATCTCTTTGGTTCTTGAGAGCACGTCATATTAAAGTTTGTCTCGGTTCCTAAGCCGGAGGCCCAGCGGTGAACTGGCGGATGTCGTAGATCATGCAATCCGAAGTCACATTCACGAAAAGACACGACTTCCGTGCGAGGTGGTCAAATTATCCTGGAAGCTCTCCGTCCACGGTGGTGGAGAGATGGAAACAGAGGCGCGCCGCATGCTCGACACGTGTATCCCCTTCCTCGGCATCCTGGAGGAGAAGGTCCGAGATAAAGATATGCCTTCAAGTTATCGGGAGTATTTCAGAGGCCTTCGCTCGGAATGCTTTGAAGTCATTTCGGGTACTATTCTTGGTATTTCCCATGCTGAACGGCTAGTGCAGGTGACGTTCAAATGTGTCATCGTGAATCTGACTTTCAAATATTGGACAGGATAGAAGACTCAGCGTCGTGGCTGTTCCAAGCAAAATGTGTGTTCAAAATTGTCAATCAATATGCAACATGCGTAATGGGGCTAGGAGACGCGCGTCAGTTTACGAATCGCGAGGCACTCAGTTTCATTCGACGCATCAGAGCCTTGCTGCCAGCCGATCCGCCAAAGGATCCGAACGGTGCTGATCGTGCCCAAGTCCAGACCGCATCAGAGACGGAGTACAAGTCTGAGTTCAAGACATTTGAGGAAACATGTGAGAGATTTGAATCTTATATAAGATCAGGGCAGGTGAGGCATCGCGGTTTCTAACACCCCTCGCAACCATTGACAAGAGACTAACTACACAGATCGAGAGGCGGGTAGCTCCAGAGGATCGTTGGTGTTTTTGTTAGGTCGAGCTACGTCTTTCGGGATGAGGCAGGCCGTCCCATGATGGTGACGGACGTAAATAGGAGGGAGCAGAATGGTAATACGGCAGAAAAAGAGACTTTAAGATACAAAATAGTTCGCGCACAGGAAAAAATAAGCTAGTCACGAGACGAGTCGTCGGGTTGTTTATTTTCCTCGAGTTGATAGGTATTTGGAAAATTTTGGAAAGATGCCCAAAACCTGGTGACGGTGAGCATGCCGCAGTTTCTCTGCCAGTCTATCAATCCATCTCTTCGCCACCGCGTCGACTTCGAAAGTCTCCTTTCCTATTCACCAGAACAAACCACCGTCAGTCCCCGTTTCCAGTGGACTAAACACGAATCCCGATCGCTGCGTACCTTTCCGCCGCAAAGGACCAGATTCAACTATCATTTCCGAAGGCGACCACTTTCCCTCACACCGCCAACTTAGACCACTTCCCAATTCCGACGGATTGACCCGAGCTCGTACAGTCAAATCTCATGAACGGCATGACCAACCCGCCGCTGTCGAGCGGATGTTAGGAGGCCCTTATGAACGTGTCCGGATTGCGGCAGTTGATACGCCCTTGTGGTGACATTCGGTGCGGATGCTGGCCCTGGAGCGGTATGCTTGGACGCGGATGCTGTTGATTCAGAGAAGCTTACTCCATCAGGAGGTGAAGAGGAGAAGAAGGAAGGTGAATTTAGACACCGACGTTGAGGTAGAAAGACGGGGGAATGTGAAATAGGTGCTTAGATTAGGCGAGGAGGGATGTGTGGGAGGATAAGAAAAGGGCTGAGTTGTTGAGACTTGTTTCGTTCGTTCTGGTACGACAAATTTCAGAGAAGTGGCGAACTTAGAGAACGTATGCAGGCTTACGAGATGAGATAGGCAAGATTACACCGCCGGAACGAGTCGATCATGACACCAAAAATAACGGTGATAACAGCCAGTAGGACGATGAGGTACCGAGTTCAGTATGCGAAAGCTCGAGGAAATCAACTTGATGACTTACTATTAGAGTAGTGAGCGACAGGTGTGATCGACCCGGTGGAGTTGTGAGAGCAAACGCATACACGCAGATCAGGGTGAGGTTGAGCAGGAGATGGACAAAGGATAAATATGTAGGGTGAGCCTGACAAGATTTTTCATCAGCCTCTTGTAAGAAAATGGAAGGGGGGCGGTGGACGTACGATACATTTTGCCGCCAAGAAATGATCGCGTTTGCCGCGACAATGCGTTCGTTCGAGTTTTAAGGCCCATTACTACATGACAAAGAGAGTAAGTGATCCGATTTCTCTGACTTGCCAGGAGCAAGCTTACTGTTTGACACCATCTCCGCTCCCGGCTGCCCATCGAGAATTGGTTCGAAGCTGAGGTCCCATTGATGCTCCCGCCAGACTAATATTCTCTCCGTCACTATCTTCATCTTCCTCCGCTGCTTGTTTTTGAAACCGACTGTCCTCAGGGGTTTGCGCTCCCGCCCCGTCCACGGCCGCGCGTCTCAGACCACGAGTAAACAACGGCGGTGAAGGCCAGGCTGTATGTGACGGATGAACGAGCGTTCGAGGGCGTGGCAGCTGATGCCTAATAAGCATGATGAACAAGGGGATCTGCGGGCCGATGGTTACAGCTATTTTCATAACGATGGGCGTTCCCACGTTCTACGGTCTATCAACCTCCTCGGCAGTACCAACCTCTAATTCACCCAATACTTGAGATATCAGAATAAAAAATGGCCAATCGTAAATAGAGGTTTATAAAAGCATATGAGCACTTGGACAATACGTGTATAAGGAGAAATGAGAGAATTACGCGCCGCGGATGGAATTTATGGTGAATCGCATCAAAAACACAGGAAAGCTGAGAGAGAAGTGAGAAATTTGGTTTATGAGGAGCCAGTATATATGAGAGCCGGTGTGCAAGATTTGGCAGTGAGACAAGGAGAAATGACCGAATTCTTCCTGTTTTGGTGCCCTAGCAAAGTTATAGGCATTGAAATTCAGTCATTTCTTGGTGCCTCGTCAGCACGTCCCGCATCTAGGCGTTCAGGTATACCATCTATTTAACTGCTAAATCTCTCACGTCCATCTCAACTTTCCTTTGCTTCCTGCGCAATTTACCATAAATTCAATCCCAACACGCAATTCTGTCAATTTTCGTTACAACTACGTTGTAAGAGCATCCACAAGCTCTAAATACTCCTTATTTTTGGTTCCTCAGTTTTCATTTGGATATCTGGGATATTGGGTGAATTATGGGTTGGTGCTGCCGAGGGGTTGGCAGGCAGTAGAACGTGGGAACGCCTATCGTTATGAAAATAGCTATAAAGCGAGGCCCACTGCGACAGTAGAAGCGACGGAAGGGGCGCTGTCAGCGAACGCGGATGCCCCCCGCGACGAAGCCACTCACCACAAGTTGGAATGAATGCTATCCATCCTTTCTTCTTCATGCTATTCACTCCTGAGGTGTCATCATAAATGCCCGTCGGGGAGTAGTCATCTCCCCATTTTACCGTCCGTGATCGACGACCGGGTGCGGAAGGCGGTCCGGATTCAAATGCGTAGGAGTTTCAGGTTCGACGTTGTATTGGATGCAGAGACCGCCATATTAGCCTTGGTGGAAGGTATGGAGAGTATTAGGGATGCTTGACATCGGAAGTGGAAACCGGAACGAGCTGATGGTGTGTCGCCAGTCACTGTGGGCCGGGAGCAGCGCGCTCTTCGACCAAACAAATCGAGGTTTATGCACTCGCGCGATCGCGTCGAAAGAGTCGCCAGTGCCTTCGAAGCAAATTTCAAGATCCCGGTGCATTCTTGTCGAGGAACTGCGAGCTCTGGGAGGGGTGGTGGTGATCCAGGTGGAGTCGGCGGGTCGGAAATGGGCGCGAATTGTTCAAAACGGACTGGAAAGCCATTCGTGGTCAATTGTGGGGCCGGATAGAGAGGTAGGCGGAAGCTTTGGCGCACTTGGCAACCGCGTGCCCTTCCTTGACATCAGGTCCGAGATCAAGATCTGTTTTTCAAGTTATCGGCCGGGGGGGGGGGTTGTGAATTCAGAGGCTCGGAATGCTCCTAGCTCGTCTTGGACGGAGCGTGCGAGCGTGCTTGCATGCTCAGCTACTAGTCGTCGGGTTTACATAACTCGCGTCACCAGTCTTCAATAATGGTTACTGCCGCATCCGCGGATGGCCCAAAGCCTCCTGCCCATGCTTTCTCCCTCCCTGGCTATTGGCTGACGTCATGTATAAATTTTTCGTTGCATCTGAAGGGCAGCCGATGATGAAAATAGACAATATCCATGACATGAAATAAATGTAGACTCGAGTTCAAGTTTGATATTCTAGCTAAATGGGCTCAGAGCCTAGAGGGCGTGAGGGCAGATATAGATATATAAAAGGCATCACTCAATTATAAATTCCTGGTCACGGCGGCTTATTCGATTGAGAAACCCCCCTCGGAGAAACCCCCTTCCAATAGACCCTGTGATGTCGAACCAGCACTGCCGACAGATTATGTAATGTAATATAATATTTCTACTCTGGTTTCCTCCGGAAATGTGGGCCGTCTTGTTGGAGGCCAGCTAGTTCTGCTGCCATGACTTGTCGGGCTCCAAGCAGGCTCGGTCATACGTCATGGGCGGCGATGAGCCTGCGAACCTATGGTCAAAATGTGTCAGAGCCGCCACCCCTGCCTACCGCCACCCCTGCCACAGAGTGAGCCCGATGAGCCATGTCGCTCTGAAGTTGTACGGTCAGGGTCGCTACGTAGCACCACCTCTGGCTCATGACTCGTTTGCTGTGTGAGCTGTATCGCTCTGATGTTCTTCCTTATTTGTACCCTTTGCCTTATTTGATCGACGGACTGGACGCTCCTGAGCTGTCGCACACCAAAGCATCACCTCTGCTCCATTTAGCAAGCTTTAAATTATATACTATTTCTTGAGATTAACCTTTCCGATAGACGTGGCAGTTCCGATAGGCAGGGTTTCTTGGGGGGTTTCTCCGAAAAGGGGGTTTCTCAATAGAATAAACCGGTCACGGCTGTGGACGTATTGTATGGGATGGTCGTATTTGAATTTGCGTCGCTTCGACCCATGTACACGTTTGGCTGATTGAACGAAACGCTCGGACCACTCTACAAACGAAGGAGGCCCATCTCGTATACATACAAAGGGAAAACGGCGACAGAAAACATAGGACGACAAGGGCAAAACCGAAAAGGAAAAAATAGCCGAAGACAAGCGCAGGGGACAAAGAGAAAGTGAGGGTCGAAGCGGAAAAACCTCGGATATAGTGTAACGGAATTGCTGGTTTGAAGACCCAAGCCTGTTGACCGTGAGAGGCTTTGGGAATAAATTCAGGGCACTTCTGAATCGAGGTATAGATTTGATGCTAACATTTTCGAACCTACTTAAAAACGGTTCGATCAGTTCGTGAAGGGTACAGGCAGGTTTTTCGTCCGTTTGCTTATTTCGAATGGGCTCCTACATTTTCCGCTGTACATGTACAGACAGACAAGACGACGTGTCTTCAGACTATCACTCGTGCTTCAGGCAGGATGAACTGTGCCCTTTGTTTTGACCTCTCCGTATCTCTCTCCCGTTGACCTACAATGGTAATGTGGTAAACCTACAGTAACTAGGATGTTATGGCAGTACGGAAAGTTATAACGGATGAAAATTCACAATCTCTGTAATAATTCGAGAATCCTTGAAAATGCTTGAGCCTAGGGATTGAGTCAAGTTTCAGGCGCAACCAATGGTCAAGGTTCAATTACCACGTCGAATGTGCTCGCGATCGGAAGCAGTCTTAATATGGGTGACTTGATCACTCGACCACAGCCTCAGATTCACGCCGGCACTGCACACCACACACAACCGAACTTCCCTCTCCCTCTCCCGTTCCCCAGCTTCTCGAACGCAAAAGAAAGGTGCCTATACTCTACCTATCTCATACTACAAGCGATAGCAGTTCTTGCCCCAAATGGCCTCAACCTCTCCCTGCGCGGAAGCGCCGACTCCGCCAGACTTCCAAACAGATGCAGAGGAATTCTTTAAACATTTTGACAAGATCCAACAGGAGCGTGACAAAGACTTGTAAGCGCAAACTATAGTTATAACCATGAAAACTACTTCAATTCAGCTCATAGGGTGCTTCGGCTCAAGGATGGTTTAGATGCCCTACTCATCTATGTATGTACGTCTGACGTCTTACCGACACTATTGCGCTATTTTCTTGACACAGCCAACAATTCATCTCATTAAATAGGGAGGTCTATTCTCGGCCGTCAACTCGGCATTTCTTATCTACACACTTCCCAGCCTCAAGCCGAACCCCGCAGATGACACAAATGCGCTCATCTATCAGCTTCTACAGCAAGCGATTACGGGCGATCCGCCTTCCTACATCTTCGTTCCGTCTGACACCTTCATACCGAAGCCCGAAGACGTTAAAACCAACCAATTATTCTCCGTCAGTCTGACAATATCACTTCTGGGCTCCTTTGTAGCTACATTAGGGCGTCATTGGCTCACAGGTTACGTTTCTAAGAGTGGGGGTGGATTGGATCATGAACGTTGGATCCAACTGAATCGATCCATTGGAGCTGACCGTTGGCACCTGGCATATTTCCTCGAATCGATCTTGCCGCTGACCATATTGACAGCTTTGGCCCTTTTCGCGGGTGGACTCGTATTTCATTTGGGTCTTCTTGAATCAGGGGACATCCATTTGCTGGTCAGTTCGTGGTTGTTGCTGACTGCCTTCTACCTCCTTGGAGGCCTCTTCTATCGCTTGGTGGACCCATTTTGCCCTTATCACACGCCTCTTGAAGTGTTATTACATGCGATTTGGGCCGTTGGAGTCGCCTTATTTGTGGCTTGTCACGAGCGTCTCAGGGGGTTGTCAAGCATTTCAAATCGGTTGGGTGGATGGGCTTGGAGAATCTTTGTAGACCCCATAACAGAATGGCGCTCGGCATTACGTGCCCTACAGCCACAACAGAATCAAGGGACATTGAGCTCAAGCGAAGACATTGGAAGACAGCGTACAGTAACCAGGTCAGGAGACATAACTGGTCACATTCAACTTCAAGTGGAACCAATAAACAGGGAATGTGAGTCATCACAGGACTCCTTGAAGGAGATACCATGCACAGAAGGATAGTAGTCTAATCTTCATGGTCATAGGGAGTCGCTCTGAAAGTCTCTCAAACTTCTTGGAAAAATCGGTGGTGCAGCCAAAACCCCGAGAGATCCTCCACGCGTATGCGATCATGGATGTTCTTCATGCATCTCTAGACCCAATCGCCCTGTACCATGCTGCCTCTAGCTTGTGCAGTATTTCGGACCTGCCCTCTCTTAGACTTATCATGGATGATCGTGTTTCTAAAAATCGGCTCATGAATTTGCTGGACCCTGCCAGGCGCGCCGTGGATCGGTTATCCAAACGAGGAACACCAGTGGACGAAGTTCAAGAAATCGAAAAGCGCTTTGTGGTTTTTGAAACTGCAATTCTTCATCTGCACCTTTGCTCCGGCTCCTTGGCTAGCCCCGGTGAGCCCTTAACTAGCAGGCCACGGCTCTCAGCCTAACTCCCAATCTTAATGACGCCAATCCTTCCCACAAAGATAGATTCCCAGAGTTAAAGAGCATTTTGGCAAGGCTGTGGTATTTGCAGAGCGACAGATTTGGTCATCAACCTCCTACCTTTACGGCCGTTAGTCTGGCGGCGGGTGTACTCTTGGGATGCGTGGACCCTTGCATGTCGGTATTCCACGAAGGATCACAGCCACTCAGTTATCGACTGGAGTCAGCATCTTCGGGACACGTCAATTTCTGGAACCATCTGGCTTTATTGACACTGGCATGCAATACCCGTGGAGGCCGGGCGATGAGCGAAGGTCGCCGTGACGGCTTCCGTAAAATCCAGCGGGCTTACGCTATGTGAGTCTCAGCTTCCTATTATCCTGCCTCTCTAACGCTCGTTATGCTTTTCAAAGCAAAGAGTCCACAGACGAGCTTGCGGATGCTGTAAACCAGGCCATTCGAAGCCATGTGGGTGAAAGGACTCAACTGCCGTGCGCTGTATTTAAACTGGCATGGAAACTTTTTGTTCACGGACGTCGAAACGGAAATGCAGTGCGGGCATTTGGTCGGCGCGTCCCATTCCTTGGCATCCTAGAAGCCAAGATAAGAGACGACGAGAAGCCTATTGATTATCAAGAGTATTTCCGGGACCTGCGTTCAGAATGCTTTGAAGTCGTGCTGCATACTGTTCGTAGTATTTCCTATGTTAAACGGTGAGTGCAGGTCGTGGTGCGGCGTAACCGTCGTCTAAAACGCGAAGTATCTTCTAGGGTAGAAGACTCAGCCTCCTGGCGATTCCAAGCAGGATTTGTGTTCAGGGCTGTCGACCATTATGCAGCGTGTATTATGGCGTTTGGAGATGCGCGTCATGGTGATAATCTTGCAGCGCTCGATTTCATTCGATCCATTAGAGCCTTGATACCACCGATGGATCCGGCTCGTGTCGATCCCGCACAAGCCCAGAGCCCGTCGGAGGCGGAGTACAGATCCGAGGTGAAGACCTTTGAGGAAACGTGCGAGAGATTCGAGGCTTTTATTCGATTAGGACAGGTACGACGTGGCAATTTAAGTTCTGCTCGCATCCACTGACCCGAGGTTTACCGCACAGATCAAGCGACGCTTGGCTCCAGAGGATCAGTGGTGTTTCTCCAGGACGAGCTTGGCCTTGCGAGATGAAGCCTGACCGTGCTGCGATGGTAACGGACGTCGATTGGAGGAAATAGTATATTAATACGACAGAAAAAAATAATAAAAAGAGTGTTCGGGATATCAATATAAAATAGCTCGCGCACGAGAGGAAATAAGCTAGTTACGAGACGAGTTGTCGTGTAGGTGAATGTCCTCGTCTTAATAGGTATCGGTAAATTCCTGGCAGGATGCAAGGAGAGAGAAAAAAGACCTGGCGAGAGTGAGCGTGTCACATCTTAGCGAGTTCCTCTGCCAGTCTATCAAGTTGTCTCTTCGCCACGGGGTTGAATTCGAACGTATAACCATCTCCCTTTCTGTTCACGAGAACAAACCAGCGTTAGTCCTCGTTTCCAGAGGAATAAAGAGATATTTAGATCAGTTACGCACCCTTTTCCACCGCAAAGAATCAGGTTCAACCACCACTTCCAACCGCTCACGCTTTTCTTCCCACCGCCAAAGACTTCTCCCCAATTCTGACGGATTGATCCGAGGTCGTACAGTCGAATCCTACCAGCAGCATAACGAACTCGCCGACGTTGAGCGGACGATAGGAGGTGCTCTTGAACACGTCCGGATTGCGGCAGTTGGTGTGCCGTTGTCGAAGAATTGGACGTTGACGCTTGTGACGGATCAGTGTGCTTAGAAAGGGATGACGATGACTCCGAGAAGCTTATTCGGTCAGGAGGTGGAGAGGGGAAGAAGTAAGGTGAGTCCGGACGTTGACGTTGAGGTGGGGAGACCGGGGAATGTGAGATGGGGGCTTGGATCGGGAGCGGAGGGATGTGTCGAAGGATTAGGAAGGGGGTGAGCTGTTCGAGAGTCGTTTGGTTCGTTCTGCAGTTACGAAAAGTCAGAGAGATGGAAGAGTTGGAGAAAGTATACCCGCTTACGAGATGAGATAGACGTGATACCCCCAGAACGAGCCGATCATAAAGCCGA
>WSTX01000060.1:14117-26190 GCA_019633405.1 Tulasnella sp. 408 | reverse complement strand
TTGGGAAAACGGGACCTCTCACCTCTGCATGCGGCCTCCAAGTCGCTTCGCGACATTTGGCTGGGGTAGGAATATACTGCCGTTAGGCCCAGTAGCTTACCTCTTGGCCGAGGCGCTTGGTATCTAGGAGAGACCTTGGGACTAAGCCTGGACTCGGGTGTGGATGCATCTCTGTCAGAAACAGCGAAACAGTTTGTTTCCGGCATCGCGCGGCGCGCCAAAGTGCACGGCTTAGCCTCGCCCCTCGAGTGCAGTCGCGCTACGACCCGCCTCCCTGACCTGGAGCTCTTACAGAAAGTCCAAAGCGTCGCAGGCGGTGTGTATCTGGATTCCGAAGACGAAGAAGACAGACACCACAACTCGTTACAAGCCTACGTTCCATTCGACATATATTACGATCGAACATTAAACACTCACACATTCCTATTTAAGGCAGCGGGTATCTGCTTAGATAATCTTAAATGAATCTTTGCCGGGTATTGGTCGCGTCGCTGTGTCAGATGCGGTCTAATGAGCATCTGAGAGCGCGCTCAGGTCGCATTCCAATTTCGACCAACCTCATTTCACCGGATACTCTCCTCTCCTTTGTCCCGCCTTTCTTCTCTAGCCTTCACCCAAGATCAAAACTTCATATCCATTCCGCCATTGCGAAAGGTCTGGGCTGAAAGCCAAATCTCCATCACAGTAGTCAGCTCCGGATTCACGAATCACTGGCAAGATGCCCATACACGAGCGCCTTCCCCCCGAAATCTTCCTCGCCATACTTCACCTCTGTGTTAGACCCACCCAACCTGTCACAGATCTCGTCACCCTTCAGCGTGTTTGTCGGAGTTGGCACGATATCATCGCGGATGCGAGCTTCCTGTGGGGCACCATCAACGCCGTGGAAGGCTTGCCAGCCGTTCGCAAAGCCCTCCAAATGGCCAAGAATTCTCCGCTCGACCTCATTTTTGACGAGTCTGGGAACGAGATGGACCAAGCCGAGTTTTTCAGCCTGGCGGGTGGACGTGTTAGTCAGTGGAGGTCCCTGGTCATTGATTCCGATGAATGGGAATCCGGGTTGGCCGAACTTCGCAAGCACAAGCCTGAAAAACTAGAAAGGCTCCACGTCATTACGGAAAGCGATGACATCCCAAAAGGAAGGGAGATAGTTCTGTTTGGAGGGGGTTCGGCGGCGGGGCTAAAGGACTTTGCCCTGCAGAACGCCCCTATCCGGCTTGCGCCGCTCCAATTATCCGGTCTCAAAGCATTACATCTGGAAGGAATACTCCCGAAATCAACGACTGAAATTATTACACCTATTATCGAATCTCCCTCTCTTGAAATCCTTCACTTGTCTCGCATGGATAGTGTCGTGCTATTCGCGCAGCCAGCGACAGATCAACTGAATATCGTTGCGAATTCGCCCATCCACCTGCCTCTCCTCACTAACCTTTGTCTCGTCGCCCTACCTCTTCCATTTCTCAACCTCCTGCTATCGCTACTCGTCGTTCCGAACCTCCGCCGCTTGAATGTTGGCTGGCTATTGGATGAACATCCGGAAGCGCAATTCTCGGCGGTGGGCATTGATCGTCTTCGTCCCACCCTGAACTCGATAGCAGCCAGTTCTCAAGTATACGAGGTCTATATCTCATCCTGGGGTCGCTACAAGATCCGTGTCGGTGAACTCACCGTTACCTTCTTCACCCGGTTCTCCATCGACCATTTCCAAGAGACTTTCAATTGGGTTTCCAGGCATTTGGACATTGAATTGGCTGATCTCCCACTTCACCTACAAATGAACAATTTTTACCCAGATCCATTGGTATTGGAATGGTTTACGCGTGGGACCAACGTCACGGAGCTGACGCTCACTACTCATCGCTACTTCGGACCCAAGCTTGAACTCATCATTCCTATCCTCGGTCAACAGAGATCACCGCCCGCGCCAATTTGGCTAGTTCCTCAAGTCCAGGTTTTTAGCACAAATCTAGTTAATGACTGTAGCAGGCTTAATATCGTAGAGATGATCGAGAAGAGGCACTCCGCTTCCGACCGGCAGTCACCCGAGCTCGACCGGGCGTTGCCGAAGCGTCTTCGAGAGATTCGGTTAGCTTATGGTGGGAGGGAATATACACCACCTCCACCAGATGAAGATTTCCTATCACAGGTGGTGCGAGTTGCAAAAGGAGCGGATGTGTATTGGGAAGGAAAGAAGTGGACTGCAACTGCCAGAGGTCACTCTCGAACGAAGTCCGGGTAGAAAATCCATCTGGTCTTCACTGGAAGAACGACGTAAGATCCTTCCCTGAATGCACCTAGCTTGTGCTCACCCTGATCCCGATGTTTCTAGAAATCCGAAGGAGATCTTTGGAACTGCCAAGTCATTCTAGCGGGGTCTGAATTAGAGACATAAATTACGAAAACAATCGGATCTTAAATGGTCTACGTAGGATCTATATAGATAAATGTAAATGGCGGCCCACAAAGAAGACTCATGGATACCAGATTCAGCCTTTATTGACGGTACTACGGACATTACCGTAGATGTTATATAATGAGGACGTCCTTCCATTATAGAGTGAATTCACTGATCCTATAAACCAATCAGTTTATACGATGAATTAATGAGATAGTGTCGAATCAAATCATCACGTCTTCTCCATGTTCTTCGTACGTTGAGGCGTAAGGCAGAATTGCATGCCTGCGAGGAGAAAGGCCTGTCCAAGCCGTCCACGAGTCCTCGTCTGGCAGGCTACGATATGGAAGTCGTCACTCTTAATTAATGCTCAGATGACACTATGGTCGGGCACTCACATTGCTATATCCTGAGGGTATTTTTCGACTGCCGTCTCAAGTCGACCGGATAGCTTAAACTTGTCCGCGCTAGCGTAACAAGATGAGCACCATGCCACGGCACGACTGTCATCTTCACCTTGCAGTCCAAGGAACGAAATCGCGCCTGCTTCCTCGACTTGTGGCCAGGGTGCAAGTAACGCGTTTCGGGCAGCGTTTTTCATCAGGGAAACGAAGGCAAAGAACATCGTATCTGACCCGGAGTGGGCAACACAGAAATGCTTCCGCGGTTCGAGGGCTTCAATTATGTCGTCCAATGCCGTCTCGCGCCGACGACGGAGATCATACAAAGCAGTGTATGCTCTCACACTGCCCGCGTGTCGGACTACTTCGTCGACGATCTTCCGGTCATTCAAGTCGATGCCATGCAGGTGACGAGAGAATACTTGTCCCTCCAACTGGAACCCGAATCTCCACGCCAGTGAGTAGAGTCCCACTGGACCATCTATCGGACCATCCCGGGACTTTTGTGCGTTGACCCCAATAACATTGTTTACGAATAACATCATTGCGGTTTCGGGGACGTTATACTTGTGTTGTATCTGAACTACCTTCAGGGTATGCTGGGTATCGATCTTTGCGACGTCTCCAAGAACAGGGTACAGCATGATGAGAAGTGCATGGAGCGTCATAGTGTCTTCTTCCATCTGTAGCTTTGGAATATCATCCGGAGTGGAGGGAGGAAGATCTTCGAAGAGATGTTCAAAGTACCGTTGAAGAATTGCTGAGGATATGGCGGAGGATTTTGAAGTTGGCTCCCTCACTGGATTGGAGATAGCAGTCTCCAGGGGATGCGTCATCGAATGGTGGAGGTGGTACAAAAACTGCTCTTCCAAAAATAAGGTCTTCTATATCCATGAGGGAATTCTTACTGAAGGTCGCAAGGTGTTATGTCAGAAAGTCGCGCTAAGCGGAATGCCCATCAAAATGAAATTGTATGTGGACAGTGGCTCACCTCCCTGCCTAGGCGTGTGACTCCCTTAGAGAAACCTTCTGGTTCAGCCTGGGCTTGAGGTTAGTTCTCGAGAACTGAATCAAAGGAGAGCGCAAGGCCTTATCTCCGGCCGGCCCCTCGGTCTTCCCCCATCACCGCTGTGCAACCGAATTTCTCGACGTTCGGCCAACGTTTGCAGAAGTTGCGCTAAGACACGCCTTCCGTAAACACGGAGCTCTTCAGGATGCCCAAAGCGTTGCGACCGGCGCGAGTGCATAGAGGGAAGTGTAAAACTGCTGTGACGCAGAGTTGACAAACGATTGTCAGGTCCCGTCGTGTGCAATGAGCTAATCGAACCATCTACACCATTCCAATACAATGCAGCGGTTGCGCGCTTACTTAACCCAGAGAAGAGACAGAATTTTTGCCTTTTGGTCGCGTCGCTATGTCAGATTCGGTCTATCAGCAACGGCTTGCGGCCGAAAGTGGGCAAGGGTCTATTGATATTCCAATTTCGACCAACTTGGTTTGCCAAGGTTCATCTCCCCATAACACCCCCCGCCTGAGCTAGTGCAGACGTAGAGATCCCGTTCTCCCGCCTGTCGAGCTCGCTAGGTAAACCATGTGTACTAACTCTCGGGGAACGACCTCATGAAAGGCATCGTGAGTGCACCGACGGGGAGTGTATCGACATGGAGTAGAGTCCTCAGTGTGGCTTGAGGCCAGCTAATAGGAAGCATGGGTAACTTGACACCTTCCTCGTGTATCGTTTCCTAACCTGACATCGAGCAAACTTCTTGTTTTAGCAATCCTAGAGGCTCGTTGCATGCTGTGGCTATGCGGACACGGACTTGTACCTGAATACCCTGACGCGACTCGCGATTTCAATCCCAACCGGCTCTCAGACCTCTTGGCGCGCACCGCTCTGCAACGCTATATGCTCGACGGGTCTTCCAGGAATGTCTGCAAATATCCAGCGGTAAGCTGATAAACGGTGGCTCTATTACAAGGCCAAAACCTGACGCTTTAGTGCTTTGACAAGGGATGCCGGCCCGAATGAATGTCATGTCCCCGACCCCAAAGCTCATGCCTCCCTTCCCTTAAATGCTAAGAGCTATGACCTACCCATCCACCGGCTTCCGGCGGAGATCCTCGTCGAGATAGTCCGTTATTACATCCAACAGAACACAGGGATACGGCATCTCGTCCGACTGACCCAAGTATGCAAGCGCTGGAGTATCATCATCCAAGATGCACCGATCCTGTGGACCACAATCGACGCCGCCGATGGACCATTAGCCATCCGGAAGGCTTTGCAGGCGGCGAAAGATGCTCTACTCGACCTAAAATTCGATTATAATACCGCCCAAATGGCCCAGAGGGCCTTCTTCAAGTGTGTTGGGGAGCAATCGGGGCGGTGGAGGACGTTGGTTGTACTTCTGCAGAGACCCGCGTGGGATTCGATCTTCGAGGAGCTCCAGAAAGGGACCCCTTCGAGTCTGAAGGCGCTTCGTTTATCTGCTCAATATATGACGGGGGTGGGCAACAGCAGAGCTTCGGTATTCGGGGGGAATCCGGCGCCGCCTGGACTGGAGGAGATTTTCCTTGCCAACGTTCCAATCAACCTCGCCTCGCTCCAGCTGAGCGGTCTCAGATCATTGACCATTAGAAACACGCCGGGTGTATTAGGAACGGACATCGTCAACGTCATTCGAGGGTCCCCAGCCATCGAGTCTATTTCCCTGGAATTTTTGGAGTCCATAACCGGGATACCTCCTCTCCACTCGGCATTCTCTCATCCACTCGGCAATCCTTCCATCCAACTCGCGTCACTCGTTTATCTAACTCTTTATCATATCACCCTCCCCTTCCTGAAATTCTTACTCTCAGCTATTGCCGCGCATCGCCTCGAGACCCTCAAAATTAATATCGACGTTCCAAACATGTCGGATGCCCAACTCTTACTAGAATGCCTACGTCAACAACTTTCAACCTTAGCAAGACTGACAACCGACGCTCAAAACTTCAAACTCGTCGCTTCGTCTTGGGGTTCCTACCAAATCGACATCGGTGGACTGAACCTCAGACTGTGGGCGAAAGAACTGCCTATCAATGCTTTAGTGGAGACCTGGGACTGGGGTTTCAATCACTCGGGGAAGTCTTTGAGAAATCTTCCGGCATACTTGGACGTCGGCGACTGGAATCCAGAGATCCCCGCCCTCCTGGAGTGGCTCACACATCGTTTAACCATCACCAAGTTGAGAATTCACACCGACTTTTACTACAGCAGGGCAGTGCTTGAACCGATCATCTCTTTGCTCTCTCGACCCACAACCTCGACTGCAGTAACCTGGCTTCTTCCTCAAGTCGAAATACTCGAAACCAACCTAGTTCGCACAAACGGAAACGACGACCTTGTGGAGATGGTTACGAATAGACACTCAGCTGAGGATGGGAAAGATGGAGTAGCTGCGCCAAAGCCCTTTCGCGAAATTTGGCTGACATTTGGAGAAAAGTTGGGCGTCGGCTCACCTGATCCTGTGAACATGGAGTTCTTGCGGAAGGTTCAAGAAGTCGCAAGCGGCGCGGATGTCTATTGGGAAGGGAACAAGCTGGAGCGAAGCGGTTAATTGTAAACCATGGTGTAGTTAGCTAAAACGAAACTGAGTCTAGTCCATTACGACTATTTCACATCGCGAAACTCACTTTTTGGTCGCGATACCGGGCCGCTTGGGACGGGGGAGTTGCGGGATGACGGACGTGCGCCCGATCCATCAGTGGCGAAGGCCAAGGTTGACGTCACGCCCATTTAGATCACCCCAGTAAGGGGATATCATTGGGCAACTTTGTAGATGCTGACGTCCACACAACGTATCGCAGAAGCGGGTTGAGGCACGATCGCCCCGAATGGGACAACGACCTATCATAGATCTTCCCCACTAGCGCACCCTACTCAATTGGGACTGTAGAAGGACTGTGTATACATCATTCTCATACTATGACGGAGATGTCGTTCTTCTTTCCTTTCAAAGGCTGCCAATCAAGTGCATTAAGTTGGAAGGAAAGCCATCCGTCGTAATGCTCTGATGCGTTGTGGACCCATATTACATAGCGAACTTAGTTTCGCTTCACACCAGCTGAGAGAAGTCATGACGACTCCGTACTTTTCTTCAGGTGTTCTTTTTTCACCTGATGCCGGGCAAGCTACCTGTCTAGCCTAGAAGCTGCACATCCATCTCCTACTGTGGCTGTGCAGCCGCAGACGGCATTTAGATCTAGGCTTGTGCCTGAATGAACCACCGACGAGCTTTCCACAAACCTCGTCACCCGCAACATTTCCATCGACGGGAGGCCGAAGCATGTCGGAAACTATTCAGCCGTAAGTCGGTTGGTGGGGTTTACCAGACCAAGATCTGATCATAGGTTCTTGTTGTATCACTAGGGGGACTGGCCCCGGTGAAGGACAGACCATCAAATTCGAAGCTGCTATCTCCCCGGTCTTGGATGCCCACTGCGACCCACCCGTCCACCGCCTTCCGCCGGAGATCTTCCTGGAGGTAGTGTGTAACTACATTCAACGGGACACAAGGATAAGAGATCTCATCCGACTTACACTTGTATGCAAGCGCTGGAGTATCATCGTCCAAGACGCACCGATCTTGTGGACCAAAATCAACGCCGACGAGGGACCTCTAGCGGTCCGTAAGGCGATGCAAGTGACCAAAGATGCTCTGCTTGACCTCATATTCAACCATACTACCGCACGAATGGACAAGGTGGCCTTTGTGAAGTCTGTTGGAGACCAATTTGGGCGGTGGAGGACGTTGGTTATACGTCTGGACAAGCCCGATTGGGACTTGATCTTCGAGGAGCTGCAAAAAGGGACCCCGTCGAGCCTGGAGGCGCTTCATTTATCTTCTCTATCCATGGCGGATATGAGCATAGACGCAGTTTCTGTGGTCAGAGGGAATTGGCCTCTGCCTCGACTGAAGGAGATTTTCCTGCTCAACATTCCGATCGACCTCGCCTCACTCCAGCTGAGCGGTCTTAGGTCATTGACCCTTAGCAGCACTCCGGGTGCATCAGGAACAGATATTATAAACGTCATTAGAGGGTCCCCAGCCATCGAGTCCATTTCCTTGGAATGTTTGGAATCCTTCACTAGGATGCCTCCGCTCCAGGAGGCATTTTCTCATCCAGTCGGTAATCCGTCGATCCAACTTGCATCACTCGTTCATCTATCTCTTTACAATATCGCCATGCCTTTCCAGACATTCTTGCTCTCAGCTATAGCCACGCCTCGTCTCATGACTCTCAGAATCACTTGCGATATCCCAAATGTATCGGATGCTCAACTCTTATTCGACGGCCTACGTCACCAACTTTCAACCTTAGCAAGACTGACAACCGACGCTGAAAACTTCGAATTCGTCCTTTCGTCATGGGGTGTTTACCAAATCGACATCGGTGCAGTGAATCTCAGATTGTGGATGGAAGAACTGCCTGTCAACGCTATAGAGGAGACCTGGGACTGGATTTTCAATCACTTGGGGAAGCCTTTGAAAGACCTTCCCGCCCACATGGATGTCAATGACTGGGAGCCAGAGATCCCTGCCCTCCTCGAGTGGCTCACACATCGTTTGACCGTCACCAGGTTGAGAATTCAGACCGACCCGTACTACGGCAGGGCAGTGCTTGAACCGATCATTCCTATGTTCTCTCGACCCACAACATCAACTCCAGTAACCTGGCTTTTCCCTCAAGTCGAAATCCTCGAAACCAATCTAGTTCAAACAAAGGGAAACGACGATCTTGTGGAGATGTTCAAGAATAGACACTCGGCCGAGGATGGGAAAGATGGGGTAGCTGCACCAAAGCCGTTTCGCGAGATTTGGCTGACATTCGGAGGAAAGTCAGGCCTGGGCGAGCCTGATCCTGTGAACATGCAGTTTTTACGGAAGGTCCAAACAGCCGCAAGCGGCGCGGATGTATATTGGGAGGGGAAAAAGCTAGAGTGAAGCAGTTGATTGTAAACTATGATGTAGTTGACTAAAGCAAGAATAGGTCTGAGCGAATAGGACTTTTTCTCCATCGCGAAACTCACTTCTCGGTCGCGAGACCGGGCCGTTTGGGACGGAGAGCGGGTCGCCGGGCGACGGACGCGCGCCCGAACGATTGGCAAAGGCCAAGTGTGCAGCACACCCGTTTAGCTGCTCTCAGCAAGCGGAAACCATTGAGAAAATTTGTATATGCTTGCGTCTGCACGCTAAATCGCAGAAGCGAGCTGGGGCACGATCAACCGGGATGGGGAAACGACCTAGCTTAGATACCCCCCACTAGCGCACTTTGCTTAATTGGGATTGTCAATGGAGTGTGCGTATTTCACCATCAAGATCGCGCGCCCAGACTGGGACGGAGATTTCGTTCTTCTTACCTTTCAAAGACTGTCCGTCAAGTGCATTAAGTTGGATGGAAGCCATCCGTCGTGAATGGTCCGACGCGTGTGTGCTCATGTTTGATAGTGAAGTTGGTTTGGTCCCATGCTAGCTGAGAGAAGTCCTGACGACTCTGTACTTTCTCCATGTGTACTTTTTGCCTGATATCGAGCAAACTAAATCTTCAGCCCAGAGCCGCACATTCGTCTATTGTGGCTGTGCCGAAGACGGCATTTAGATTCAGGCTTGTGCCTGAATGAACGACCAACGAGTTTCCCGCATACCTTGACACACGCAACATTTACATCAACGGGAAGCCTAAGGATGTCAGGAGCTATTCAGCAGTAAGTCCGAGCGAGCGTTACCAGACCCAAACCTGAGGTCCTTGTTATACCACTAGGGGGACCGGCCCAAGTGAAGGCCAGACCATCAAATTCGGAGCTGCTATCTCCCCTTCCTTGGATGCACACTGTGACCCACCCATCCACCGCCTTCCACCGGAGATTCTCGTGGAGGTAGTGCGTAATTACGTTCAACGGGACACGAGTATACGGGATCTCATCCGCCTTACACTTGTTTGCAAGCGCTGGAGTAACATCGTCCAAGATGCACCCAGCTTGTGGACCACAATCAACGCCGCCGAGGGACCTTCAGCCGTCCGCAAGGCAATGCAGGTGACCAAAGATGCTCTCCTTGACCTCAGGTTCGACTATAGTACCACCCAAATGGACAAGGGGGCCTTCTTCAAGGCTATTGGAGAGCAATCTGGCAGGTGTAGGACGTTGGTTGTATGTCTGGACAGGGCCCTGTGGGATTCGTTCTTTGTGGAGCTGCAAAAAGGGACCCCGTCGAGCCTGGAGGTGCTTCATTTATCTTCTCTATCCATGGCGGATTTGAGCATAGACGCAGTTTCTGTGGTTAGAGGGAATTGGCCTCTGCCTCGACTGAAGGAGATTTTCCTGGTCAACATTCCGATCAACCTCGCTTCACTCCAGCTGAGTGGTCTCAGGTCATTAATCGTTACAAGCGCGCCGGGTACATCAGGAACGGACCTCATAAACATTATCAGAGGGTCCCCAGCCATCGAGTGCATTTGCTTGGACGTTTTGGAACCCCTAAATGGGATACCCCCGCTTCACGAGGCATTCTCTCATCCAGTCGGTAATCCGTCCATCCAACTCGCCTCACTCGTTCAACTATCTCTTTGTGATATCGTCATGCCTTTCCTGAAATTCCTACTCTCAGCTATTGCCACGCCTCGCCTCGAGACTCTGAACATCAATTGCGAGCTCTCAAACGTATCGGATGCCCAGCTCTTACTAGATGGCCTACATCAACAACTTTCCACCCTAGCAAGACTGACAACCGACGCCCAAAACTTCAAATTCGTCCCTTCGTCGTGGGGTGCCTACCAAATCGCCATCGGTGGACTCTACCTCAGATTCCTAACGGAAGATCTGCCTCTCAAAGCTCTAGAGGAGACCTGGGACTGGGTTTTCAACCACTTGGGGAAGCCTTTGAAGGATCTTCCCGCCCACTTGCACATCGACGACTGGGAGCCAGAGATCTCCGCCCGCCTAGAGTGGCTCAACCATCGTTTAACCGTCACCAAGTTGAGCATTCAGACTGACCCGTACTCCGGCGGGGCAGCGCTTGACCCACTCATCCCTTTGTTCTCTCGACCCACAACATCGACCCCAGCAACCTGGCTTTTCCCTCAAGCCGAAATACTCGAAACCAATCTAGTCCAAATAAATGGAAACGACGACCTTGTGGAGATGGTCAAGAATAGACACTCGGCCGCTGATGGGAAGAATGGGCTAGCTGCGCCAAAGCCGTTTCGCGAAATTTGGCTAGCATTCGGAGGAAAGTTGGGCGTCGACTCACCAGATCCCATGAACATGGAGTTCTTACGGAAGGTCGAAGAAGTCGCAAGCGGCGCTGACGTATATTGGGAAAAGAAGAAACTGGAGTGAGGCGGATAATTATAGACTATAATTCTGTTGAATTGAAATGAGAGTAAATCTGGTCCAGAAGTGCCTTTCGCATCGGTTGCGAGACTAATTCCTTTACATTTGGAGCGGGTCCCAGGAAGACAAGCGGTCATCCGAAAGCATCAGGCATAACGTCACATCAATTGGAGTCCCCTAAGTAAATCACCAAATAAGCCACTTTGAAAGCCCGTGCCCATCGACACAGCGCGCAAAGGCATCACTCCCTCGACTCTCCCGTGGCCTGGAACGGGACAAGTCTCGAAAGCACTCTGTACTTCGCTTGTAATATTGGGATCATCGGGAAGAAAAGGATTCTGCCCAAGATCGCGCGCCCGAACTGGTAAAAGGCCAGATATCCCGAGCTCCTCTTTTTTCGAAGTTTGTTATATCATGAGCATTGGGTTCGAAGGAAGCCATCTATCGTGAATGCTCTGACGTGCTGCGTACCAACGTTGAATAGCGAACTTAGTTTGGCCTAATGGAAGCAGTGAAGACCAGTTAATCTCTTCATACTGGGCAAGCGAAATGTTTGGCGGAGCTCAGCGTTCGTCGCGCGCTGTGGCTGTGCCAAAGACGGCATTTGGATCTTGACTGGTGCCTTAATGAAACCCCCGACTGGGTTTCCAGACCACTTGACGTGTGCAGCGCTCTGCTACCGCTGCATCCACTCGTAACCTTCAGAATGTCTGAAACTAGCCGGCAGTAAGTTGGTTAGTGGGACTGCAAGGCCAAAGCCTGAATTTCTCGTTGCATCACTAGGGGAACCGGCATTGCAGGCCAGAGCGAACGCCAGACCGACCCCGAACCTCATGTCTCCCCTCCCTTGGATTCCAACTATGGCCCGCCTATCCACCGCCTTCCTCCGGAGATCATCA
>WSTX01000060.1:0-11894 GCA_019633405.1 Tulasnella sp. 408 | reverse complement strand
TCCGGCTTTTCACAAATCGTTAAAAATGGCCGGAGAAGCTCCACTCGACCTCACCTTTATTAGAAACACTAGCAAAATCGACCAAAACGACTTCTTTGAGCTAGCAGGAGCGAAGGTCGGCCAGTGGAGGTCCTTGGTTGTCGAGACGAGGTCCTGGGAGGCAGCCTTGAAACACCTTGAAACCCAAAAGCCTCCGAAGCTCGAGACGTTGTACTTGACAGGCTGCCACAGGCCGAGCGTGGAGGATGAGATTTTAATATCTGGAGGAGATCCAGCAACCGGATTAAAGGATATCCGGCTGACCAATACCCCCGTCCTTCGGCCGTCACTCCACTTGTCAAATCTCAAATCACTACATCTCTCAGGAATTCCATCCATAACAGTGACGGAAATCGTTGCGATTCTCCAACAGTCTCCTGATCTTGAGCTCCTTCGCTTGGGTTCGCTGGAAGGCGCGGTTATGCCGACAGAGCCGACAGATGGCCAACCGTTTCATTCCCCCATTCGACTTCCCTTCCTCATTAAACTACATCTCTCCGATCTATCTTTTCCATTTTTAAACTTCCTCCTCTCAACCCCAGCTTTCTCGCAACTACGCACCTTGAATATCATCTGTCACATGGATGAGCAATCGCCTATCCGATCGGGCATGTGTGGTCTAAACCCTACTCTACTTCCAGTAATGTCCGATGCTCAGACCTATAAGATCACTATAGCCACTTGGTGCTATTACTCGATCTCTATTGGTGGACTCTGCATCATTGTAACCTTCCCGGATCGGCTTTCCATGGACCATTTCAACGAGACCTTCACCTGGCTAGCTGACCTTTTGGGGGTGACTCTGGCGGAGATACCACTTCACCTGGTCCTTAACGACTGCAACCCAGATCTTTCGTACTTGGAATGGTTCACCCACCGAACAAACCTAACCACTTTGACGCTCTCCGCTAATTCTTTCCTTGGGAGCGGTCTTGAAGACATTATCCCTTTCCTCGGTAATCCGACACCCTCACCTTCATCGGCGTGGCTACTACCGCAAGTCGAGGTCTTCAAAACCAACCTGGTTCACCCGCAAAGCAAAGACCAAATAGCGGATATGGTCAAGAGGAGGCAGTCGATAAGCCCGCAGTCCTCCGAGTTGACCGGACCCCCTGTAGCATCGCCGAAGCGTTTTCGTGAGATTTGGTTAGCATATGGTGGGAGAGACAGTTCCGTGTCTCAGGTAGATGAGGGTTTCTTGCTGAAGGTGGTGCGAGCTGCGGAGGGAGCTGATGTGTACTGGGAAGGGAAGAAGTGGGCAGTAAGTGATAACTTCTTTAGTTAAAACATTTGTTGTACGCTTTGCCATCTACGAGCTACCCGATCCAGCCTTGTTCATTGATGATTATTTAAAGGGAGATACGCGTGAATGAAACAACACACTTATTGAATATGCCATCAGATCGCGTGTTTGGCATGCTCGAATCCCGCCCGGAAACGTGGTTTCATGCTAGCCGAGAAAAACCATGCCGAATTCGTTATTTCTTCAGGTGTCCTTCTTCACCTGGAATCGGGGAAGCCACATGATTAACCCGGAGCTACCGTCATCGCCTAGTGTGGCTGTGCCGAAGACGGCATTTAGATCTAAGCTAGTACCTAGATTAACTCCTCCCTCCAAGACTTTAACACGCACAACACTCCCATCGACGGGGTAGCCTAAGAATGTCGAAGACTATTCAGCAGTAAGTCGGCTGGTGGGTAGTACCTGACCAAAACCTGAGGTGGTTCTGGTATCACTAGAGGAACCAGCCCGACCATCAACCTTGAAGGTGGTACCTCCTCTCCCTTGGATGCCCACTGCAACCCACCGATCCATCGCCTTCCGCCGGAGATTCTCCTGGAAGTGGTGCGTAATTATATCCAACGGCCTATGAGGACAAGGGATCTCGTCCGACTTACACTTGTGTGCAAGAGCTGGAGTATCATCATCCACGACGCACCCCTCCTGTGGACCACAATTGACGCCACCGAGGGACCTTCAGCTGTCCGGAAGGCATTGCAGACGGCCAAAGATGCTCTGCTTGACCTTAACTTCGATCATAATTACGCACGGATGGACGAGGAGGCCTTCTTCGGGTCTGTTGGAGAGAAATCGGCGCAGTGGAGGACGTTGGTTGTAGTTCTGGAGGCGACTGCGTGGGATTGGATTTTCGAAAAGCTCCAGGAAGGGGCCCCGCTCAGCCTAGAGACGCTTCATTTATCTGATCAAGCTGAGGAGGAATCGATCAGTGACATAGTTTCTGGGTTTGGTGGAAATATAGCACTGCCTCAGCTAAAGAAGCTTTTCCTGGCCAACATTCCGATCAACCTCGCTTCACTCCAACTGAGCGGTCTCAAGTCATTAACCATCAAGTCCATACGGGGTACATCGGGAACAGATATCATAAACGCCATTAGAGGGTCCCCAGCCATCGAGTCCATTTGCTTGGAATCTTTGGAATCCCTGACTGGGATACCTCCGTTACGCGAGGCATTCTCTCATCCAGTCGGCAATCCGTCCATCCAACTCGCCTCACTCGTTCATCTATCCCTTGACAATATCGCCATGCCTTTCCTGAAATTCTTGCTCTCAGCTATTACCACGCCTCGCCTCGAGACCCTGGAAATCGATCACGAGCTCCCGAACGTATCGGATGCCCACCTCTTACTAGATGGCCTGGGTCAACAACTTTCAGCCCTAGCAAGACTGACAACGGACGCCCAAACCTTCAAATTCTCTCTTGCGTCATTTGGTTCCTACCTAATCCGCATCGGTGGACTGTACCTCAGATTGTGTGTGGAAGATCGATTGTCCGCCAACGCTTTGGAGGAAACCTGGGATTGGGTTTTCAATCACTTGGGGAAGCCTTTGAAAGATCTTCCCGCCCACTTGTACATAACCGACTGGGAACCACAAATCCCCGCGCTCCTGGAGTGGCTTACGCATCGTTTGACGGTCACCAAGTTGAGCATTGATCGCTATCCATGGTACGACAGGGCAGTACTACTTGAAACGATCATCCCTTTGTTCTCTCGACCTACAACATCGACTCCGGGAACCTGGCTTTTCCCTCAAATCGAAGTCATCGAAACCAACCTAATTCAACGAAATGGAAACGACGGCCTTCTGGAGATGTTCCAGAGTAGACACTTGGCCGAGGATGGGAATGATGGGGTAGCTGCGCCAAAGCCCTTTCGCGAGATTTGGCTGGCATTCGGAGGAAAGCAGTACCACGACTCACCAGATCCTATAAACATGGAATTCTTACGGAAGGTTCAAGAAGTTGCAAGCGACGCTGACGTATATTGGGAAAAGAAGAAAGTAGAACGGGGCAGATAATTATGAACCATGATGTTGTTGGCTTGAGAAGAGAATGATTTTGGTCCACAAGGGCTTCTTCTACCGGTCGCGAGAGTACCTTTGCATTTGGAGCGGTTCGCCTCGGAAGCATTAGGCATAACGTCACATGATTAGAGTGGCCTAAGTGAACAGCCACCATTGAGCCACTTTGAGAACTCATGTCCATACAGCCCATCGGCAAAGCGCGCGAACGCACCACGTCTCGACTCTCCGATAGCCTTGAATGGGGCAAGGGAGAATCCGCGAAGACACTCTGTCTCTTGCTCATTATAGCATTTTAAGTGGGAGGAAAATCCTGCGCGAAACTTTTATCCTAGCCCCTTATGAGGGGCCATTCTAAGCGTTCCTGTGTCCAAGTGCGAGATACAGGTAAATATGCGGGGAGGGGCGAGGAGTGCCCTTCATGCTAATTTGATAAGTTGTTTAGGTTAATATCAAGCCGGGTTTGTGGTCAACGATTCAGTGACTTGTGCCGAGCGAGTTCACTGGCAGAATGGCGACTTTCAGTGCTCCCAAAGTTCGTCGTCGATTTTTACAACGCATACCTCCGGTGTTAGGACTTCACTACTCATCAAGATCTTGACGCCAAACGGACAGTAAGCCCAAGGATGGAGTAACGTTGTTCCGTCCTCGAACTCCACCTAGTTTTGAGTATAATGGCATATATTTGTTTTGCCATTTTTGGTGCTTTGAGAGACCTGAGATGGTCATTCCAACTTTCGCATTTGACCGAAGCATGCCTCTGTCAGGTTGGCGGGAAGGTCATTGGGGAAAGCCCTCCGTGTGAGGCTGCGATGGACGTGAGCACAGAGGTTAGACCATATGAATACGTCTTTCCATTACATAGTGAAATAACTGTTCCTCTGAGCAAATCAATATAGAACGTGGGAGTGAGATACTCTTGTGTCAAAACAACATCCCTTGGTCATGGTCTTGGTGAGCTGAGCGATAGGGCAGATTTCCGCGCCAGCTATGTGAAAGCCCTATCCAAGCCGTCCACGCGTCCTTTTCCGGCACGCTACATTGGGGAAGTCATGATTGGCACCAGGGAATACGGCTTGATACTTACGTTAATATTTCCTGAGGGTACTTTTCAAGGGCCTTCTGAAGCCGACCGGACAACCTCGTCTTATCTGCGCCAGCGTAACATAATGAGCACCATCCCACAGCACGATTTTCGTCTTCTCTTTGCAGTCCAAGGAATGAAATCGCCTCTCCTTCGTTGACTTGCGGCCACGGTGCAAGCAAAGCACTTCTGGCTGCGTTCTTCATTAGGGAAATGAACGTGAAAAACATTGTATCCGACGAGGAGTGGGCAGCGCAGAAATGCTTCCGCGGTTCGAGGGCTTCAATTATGTCGTCCAATGCGGCTTCACGTCGACGACGGAGGTCAGACAAGGCGATGTAGGCTTTCACACTGCCTGCATGTCGGAGTAAGTTATTGGCAATCGTCTCGTCATTCAGGTCAATCGCATGTAAATGACGAGAGAATAGCTGTACTTCCAACTGAAAGCCGAACCTCCATGCTAGCGAGTACAGTCCCATTGGATCATCGATTGATCCGTCTCTGGCCTTCTTCACGTTGATTCCGATAACGCTGCCCAGGAAGAACATCATCGTGGTGTCGGGGACGTTATATTTCTCTTGTATTTCGACGACCTTCAGGGTGTGTTCAATATCTATTGTTGTTGCGTCGGCATGTACAGGGTACAGGAGGATGAGTAAAGCATGGAGAGTTCGGGCGTCCTCTTCTATTCGCAGTTTCGGAAGGTTACCCGACTCGGTGGGAGGGAGGTCTTCGAATAGGCGTTCAAAGTATCGCGACGAATTGGTGAGAACATGCCGGAGGACTTTGAAGGTCGCACCATCGCGGGATTGAAGGTAACTATCTCCAGGAGATGCATCGTCGAATGGTGGAGGGGGTTCAAAAGCTCTGCTTGGAAAAATAAGATCTTCCACATCCATGGGAGAATTCTCGCTGAAGGCGGTGAGTTTATCAGATCTAAGTGTGACGCGAAGTACCTTAGGAAACCAAATGCGCGTGAGACCAGTGGCTCACCTCTTCACATACACTTTAAATTCCTTAGGAGAGACCGTGAAGTTGAGGTTGGCAGAGACTCGAGGCAGGTGGAGGCAATTCTTTCCTTTGCTGAATCAGCGGATATATGGGCTTATCTCCGAGACCTTCCCGGACTTCAACGACCTCCACCCTTGAAAAAAATCGTCACCATTGTCTGAACAGCCCGGCTCCACTCCGAACCAGCATGCATTCGTATCAAAGCATGTTACTTTTACACCACCCTCGACATACTGACTAATCCCTCTACTACCCTTAGCGAAACCTGCTCCGAAACCTTGGGAACAACCCGAAAGCGAAGAGGATTGGGAGGCGGACGATACCGAAGACGAAATAGACCCCGAAGAGCATCAAGCTGCAGTAGCATCGGTAGGATCCTCACGGTATTTGCTCTGTCTACTTCCTGACTTTCTTGCTGATAGGTCACCCGACCAAAACAAAACGCTAGAGGTTTCGCACTTCTTCCCGTCGAACTGATAGCCAACATCCTCTACCTGGTATGCTCACCTTCCACTGATCAGATCATACATGCCAAATTGGTTTACCAACTCATGTCGGTGTGCATCCTTTTCAATGACGTCATCCTCGGTAAAGCGGAATTCTGGAACAGCATTGTGATGCCCCCATATGACCGCCCGATCGACCACGTACCTTTGTACGTTCAGCGTTCAAAATCTCTCCCTCTCCATATCATCCTTCATCTCCGCCCACACGACCATGGTTTCAGCCGGAGACAGAGGTTCAAAGCTCGGACCTCTACCCTTTTCGGAGAAGCTCACCGTTGGCGAACGCTCCAAGTCGTGATGGACGACCCTTGGAAGGACATCACATCAGTACTCCCTCCAGTCCTCCCGATCTTAGAGAGCCTCCGAGTCACGTCCAAACACCGCCATGCGCTGGATCGACCGCCCCTCTGCATTCGAACGAGGCTCCCGAGGCTCAAGTTTTTGCAAGTGGAACAAGTCCGCCTCGACTGGCCAGCACTCCAGCTCGAACAGAAGCTTGATACCTTCTTACTTCATGACCTCTATCTCGACACGGAGACATGGTCAGCCTGTTTCGGGTTTCTCCGAGCATGCACCCAGTTGCGGGACCTCGAATTCAGAGCCATAGTGCCGCCCAGCGGTGTGTTCGTGCCACTGCAAACAACTCCGGAGTACGAAATATCCTTGCCGTTCCTTCAAAGCCTCCGGATCACGACTAACGCTCCCAAGCCAACAACGCGGAGCTTTATTCGACATCTCCACGCACCGGAGCTCCGCACTCTCTCCATTAGCCAGGCCCATATTCTAACATTCACTATAACGTCGTCAAAGTGGGACTTTGAAGGCGCGCATCTACGATTTCCTCGCTTAGAACGCTTGGTTCTCCAGACTATATCTGGGGTTGACGACGTGATCCAAAGTTCTCTCAAAGACCTTCCAACGATCACGCACCTAGCTATTCTCCAAGGCGCATTCACAAGTCCATCCACGCTCCCTCTGAGTGATGATCCGGGACATCTTCTTTGCCCCAATCTAACAACCCTTGTCACTAAGGGTGTCGCCCCTCAAGTTCTTCGATCAGCCTTGGTGCCGTATGCATTGGCAGGTGTGCGGTTAAGATTGTGGAGTCATGTTGACGATATTGCCCTTTCGGGAGTGTCAGGAGAGGGCGCGTTCGAAGAGCTGGAACGAAACGTCAGTTGGCTGAGACACACATTCAACTTAAGAACCATTGGCGTGGCTTCGACCGCCTTATATCGGTCCTGGGAGGCAGTTCGCAGTCGCGAATGGAGGAGGCATCAGGTGTTAGGTGCTGATGCCACGGAGGTTGAAGGATGGAGTCTCCGTTTGTGAGCCCTTGAGACAGGTTGGGGTATTGTAGAAGTGTACGTGATACTTCCATGTAGGATTAGGAGCTAATTGTTTGTGCAGCCGGAGCATTCAACGAGAGGGGGAGCGTTCTCAAGCGAAATAGCAAGTGACAGACTTAAGCATGGTCAGACGGGTGCTTTGTCCTGTCAACAATAATCCCTGCTTCAATTCTTTACATGCTGGGGTCGTGTTGCGCGGGCAGGGTTCATGACGCTGATCGGTCGAGGAACCGAAGCTCGCTATCCATTATTGGGACGGCACCTAAGCCCTGCTTGTAACAATTGGTGTCTAAATATACTTGCCACTGCAGAGTACTCGTGTAGATAGGCATGGCGAGTGCAGATTCCCAGAGTCTGGCCATGAGTCACTGCGAGAACTAACGTACTTCCACCGCCCTCGTGCTTGTTTGCGAGATGAGAGTAGGTAAAACGTGACGGAGGTGCCCGGTCCATAAAGCACTGATCAAAAGGTGCATAAAAACATGCGATGCTAATACAAGGAGGGGAAAAAAATCAAATGCGTGAAGGATAAAGCATCTGGAGGCAGAAATATCACGTTTAGTGCTTCCTGAACAGACGAATGCGCGGCATCAAAAGACGACGTACGATGCGACAAGATGAACCGAAAGCATTAGAAGGCATGTTTGGTTTGAACTTTGCCCGCACAATGCCGGAGTTTCCGTGTGTTCGGGTGATTTTGCTGTCGGTCAAGGTATTTCATCGTCAGTCCAGTCTCTAAGCGGTAGCGTCCCATCCGAAGACTAACCCCCAGATCACTCTGTGCTTAGTACCACGCTTCTCAGTTTTCGCCTTGTACACGTATGCTACCTTCTACAAATCCAAAGCGGCGTCAATGACCTAACACACTTTGCATGTTCCAAAGTTCATACCTTCCCCACGTAAAAGTCTGCATCCTTCAGAGATGTTGCACCCTCGATTTGAAGGAGAGTGATATGAGGGTAGGTGTTGCGGTGACCACGCTTGTGCGATAGTATGCGGCCCTTTGCGTACAACCTAAATGGCGAGGAAGGCTTCATCAGGACCAGTCCGCATTAAAATATCTGGGAAGAGGTGGCGGGGCTGGAAATCAAAACGTCGAGGGAGTCCACGAGTTCTGTAATTCCTTCCTGCCTCCTCAGAGATAAGGTCAACGAACCGAGTGGATCCCATTTCTTGCAGGTCGAGGTTGTCGAGGAGAGATTGTTTGGTGCAGGCCCCTGATTGGGAGGATTCGATGATCTCGTTGCGCGTGTGAAGCTGACACACCAACGGACCGCTCGGACCACCCGCCGTGGGTCCCGCGGCATTTTCAAGTCACGCCGTGCACACCATCCTAAGTTTCCGAGTCCCTCCCCGATAACGAAACAGACTTCGCAACTGAAGAAATCTTAGGGAGGCCAGCTTCAGCATAGTTTCCTGGCGTTTTGGTGAGGGCTCTATCTTAGCAGGCCTTGACTACCCCTAACCAAGTTGACTGAAACGGACATACCCGCACTCCTCTAGGTCATACTGAATGGACGATTTCAGTGTTCTCTTGCAAGGATTTGCGGTTTCTCCTCCATTTGATCAAGACTCGCCGGGGGACTGTTACTTCGAATCTACAGACGGCACACGGTTCAAAGTGCTTCGGCATATTCTTGTCAATTCGTCCCCATACTTCGAAAAACTCCTGAGCGACCTATCGACCTCAAGCTCCCCAGAGCTTCCTACTCTTAAAATAGATGAAGACGCCCGCGTTCTTCATGCTCTGCTTATTGTCCTTTACCCAGTCCACACGACCGACTTCCTCGACGCACCACTTCTCCTCGAACTTGCCGATAGGCAGGAAAAATATCTCATACCGGAAACTGCAATGCTGCTCGCGGTCTCAAAAGTACTCGGGTTTAGTGCGAGGAGTGGTGATGCATCGAAGCATCCGATGGAACTTTATGCAGCGGCCTGGAGGTTCGGGTTTTCAAAAGAAACGCAGTACTTCTCCCGATACATACATCCCATGGACTTGATGGATGAAAAGGTTGTTGAAACGCTGGTCCGATCCTCTGGACGATTCAAAGCATATATTGCACTAGTAGAGTTGCGTCAGCAACGGGAACTTGCCCTGGACGACATCATCGAAGCAATGGAGCCCCGGAAACACATATGTAGCTCGCATTTGGGATCTGACCAGATGTTCTTTGTCGTAGTCTCCATGATAAAAACTGCGGCGCGCAATGCTCTTCAAGCGCCCTTTCCCGTGTGCGAAGAAGCCATATCGTTTCTTGGGCTCCAGGGCCCTAGCGAAGAGAGGGCAGTTACCTGGTGTTCGTCTTGCTACAAGGGTGTGGACCGAGCGAGGTTAACAACACAGCTCCAGAAGGCCATTAAAAAATATCCCCAGATGACATCGACGTACGTTCCACGATACTGCATCTGTTCACGAGACTGACTTTCCTCTGCGACAATCAGAGTTCCCGAGATTAACGTGTGGAGTAACTGGTAACCGGCATATTCCGGGGTCCAGATTCAGTCATCCGCAAGACATCATATCATATGTTCTGGATTAAACTCCTTTCGAAGAACGTTTGGGTTACTTGTACTAGCACGGGAGAAGTCACGGGTTGATGTCGCCAACCCGGGACTCTCGAATGAGAGCTGCTGCAAAGGTAGCTCGGGCATATGAATAGCCAGTGTACATAATCGATTGTTTGTTTCCTGTAAATAACTCGCTTGCGTTCAAAGGATACTATCTCGAGGTGACGGCAATTCGGTGTTACGCTCCGGCTGGAGCGATAGCTGACACAGCAAAACCGTGGGCATCTTTCTTCCACCGTCCCAAGTTTGGAGCGTACGTAGTCTCCTCGCGATCCGTTCGTGGCCAAGCGTTCAAGCAAAGACACCACTATTTTATCGCTTGTACGATTGCCTTTATATTTGATTGTATGCCGGCTGACTGTCCCATTACCGGTCGTAGAAGTCGCGACACCGCACTAATGGAGGAACCGCTCAAACAGGCAGCTAGCCACGCAGTGTCTCCCCCATTTGACGACGCCTCTCCAGGAGACTGTTACCTCAGATCAACAGACGGGACTCGGTTCAAGGTCCTTCGGCATGTCCTAGTCGACGCATCTCCATACTTCGCAGACTTGTTGAAGGAGATGCCGTCATCCGCCGAGCTCCCAACGTTCAAGATTGACGAGGACGCTCGGACTTTGCATGCGATCCTTGCATTCTTGTATCCGGTTCACGTCCCAGACTTGCTGGAAGCTCCCGTCTTCCTAAAGCTTGTGGAGTTGGAAGAGAAATACGGCATCCCGGAAGCAAACTTTTATCTTCCGCTTACCACCGTCGTCTGGGGCCATCACCTGCGAAGGACCAGTGCAGTTGAAGGAGCGATCGACCTCTTCGCCCTTACGTGGAGGTTCGGAGGAAGAAAGGCGTGCCAATTCATCTCCCGGCATACCCACTCAGTGGACCTGAATGATAAAAATGTTGTCGAAAAACTCACACGCAGCTCCAGGAGCATCGAACCGTACATGGCTTTGATGGACCTGCGCCGCCAACGCGAACTTGCGTTGGACGATATCATTCAAGCGTTGGAGCCAAAGACGCATCTCTGTCCGTCTCATTCTTCGACTGACCAGACGTTCTTTGCTTTCATCTCAATAATGAAGATGGCGGCTCGCAATGCACTTCTCCCCGCTTTTCCTGAATGTCGAGATGCCTTCTCGTTCCTCGGTCTTCAAGGCTCGGACGAAACGCGGACTGTTACCTGGTGCTCGTATTGCTACGCGGGAGCTGATCGAGCGAGGTTGACCAAGCAACTACAGGAGGCAATTTTAAGATACCCGCAGGTGATTTCAATGTGAGTCCTGAGGCATACTTAACGGCTTCTTCCTGGTTGTCCTGACTACTTGTAAATAAAAACGCAGTCTACCGGAAGATGTTTGGCCCGCTCCAAAATGGTGAATCTAATGAGATGAATGAGATGGAATGAGACGTGTCGGGAACGGACAATTGGAGTCGAATCTGGTCAGTAGGCTACCGCCGAAAAAAGTGAATGAACTCTGGGTTTCGACCAAGGTTTACGAGATACAATATGAACGCTCAGGCTCCGGGTACCCCGCAATGGGGCTCACTGCAGCGGTGACGATAAGGCAAGATAGGATCACCCCTTTTCAGGCGCCCGTGACACTCCTGCTCTTCAAGTCTCCTTCCTGACCAATTACAATCTAGTAAAACCTGTACCATACGTATATGATTATCCAGAAGCCCATTCAGCCTTTTTCTAGCTCAATATATGCGAAAACAGTCCGTCCTTGTCAGCGGGATGCTTCGCATTCGGTCTTGTGGTATCGGTCGAATTGACGCTATCCGTCGACCTACATATCCGGTCGCAGTATGGCCCAAAACACGCTTCTCGCGGCAGTGTAGGAAGATTCCTCCCATAGATGCCTCTTCGCAGACAACCCCCGTATATTGACAAGACAGGTATAACACAAACACAGCCTACAACACGTCCTGCAGCGGCCCAAATATACACCCGAGACTATCTACAGCCCTCAGTGCGCAACGACGGTGGAGAAGACCTTGGCGTACACAGCCGC
>WSTX01000059.1:0-26278 GCA_019633405.1 Tulasnella sp. 408 | reverse complement strand
TTTTCCCCCGCACGGGGTTCAACTGCCGAGTTCGGCGTCTTCGCAAGATCGATGCGGAGGATCTCAGGGTTGCCAAATATGGAAGGATCTACGTTCGACCTCAATCACCCCACCCAGCCCTCGTGGGCGCGGCCGGTGCACCACTTGTTCCCCGGCCAACCGTTCTCTCTTCAACCTCTTCACGTTCGAAGCTCGGAGGGTGGAAGAAGCACTTCACTAGGAAAGAGCGGAATGGAAAAGATGGAGGGCAGTTTAGCGAGTTCCGAACAAGATTGCAAAAAGGAGGACCCTCCCGGGTGTTGGCGAGCGTTCGAATGATTCTGGGCGTCAGGAACGGGGGGCGAAGGCTGTCTCCTGTGAATGACACCCAGTTTTACGTGGGATGGGAGGAACAGGAGTAAATATCTAAGTGAAGATCCACGGTTGGTAGAGACAAATTGTTGAGAACTTCTCGTGGCTGAAGATCGACTCAGGCGGTATCACGCCCGATGCCGACGGAGCCCTCAGCACGCGGAGGCAAGACGGACGTGTTCCGCGGAACATACACGAGGACAATATTCGAAGCCGAACAGCGAGTCTGCCCTCAAACAGCTACGATGTGATATCATGACGGATAAAGACAAATGATCGAAACTCGATATTTTTGTCTGCCGCTATTCCCTGCCTTTGTACTCACCTTCACTTCTGCCCGACCCAAACCGTTTGTTCATGAAGTTGGCCCATCCAAACATCGTCAAACTCATTGGGATTATGAAGGACCTCGAAAAAGGCGAAAGCCACTGTTGTCTTTGCTTGGGAAGAGAATGGGAACGTGCGAGATTTCTTGGCGTTTGTGCATTGTGAGGTTCCGGAACGCGTTTCGCGGGTAAGCCCTTGTTCGAAGGAGGGCCAAATCATTCACAAACAAATCTCTTGCATGGTATTGTTGTCCCCCAGATCCGAGCTGTTGACGGTGGGTGTGGAGCACCTTCACACGTGCAAACCTCCAATTTGTCATCGTGATCGGAAATCGGTGCGTTCTTCTTCAACTCTCTCCCCCTTATTTCTCTTCGCGGTCAAAACCCGATTATCAGCGTTATAACGTCGTCGTATGCCCGTCTTACAGCCCGGTGATCACCGACTTCGGTTCGTCCAGACTTCTTCGTGAGCGACTGGAAGGCGACACCGACCAAGAGGAGGACCAAGTCAAAATGTGTCGTTATCACAGTGAACGGATGCTCAAACGCCTCTCAACCCAAGTGTTTGCAACGGACGAGAAATTTGCTTTGACGGATCCCGCTTGGTTCTTCGCTGGGTCGCTCCAGAGGTCCTGTTCGGGAAGCGTCCAGACCTACCCAGAGATGTTTGAGCTGTTGGGTGGATGGTCGGGGTGCAAATCGGCTTTCAATGACAGCCGGGACCTGGACATTCTTCGTTCGTTTACCGGGGGATCTTCACACCAGATTCTAACCTTCACAGCCATTCCACGAACCCAATCCGGAGGGTTATATCATCATGAATGTCGTTCCAAAAAAAGCTTCCCTCGATTGGACAGGATGCGAAGATGTTACAAATATCCCAACCTCTACAGCTTGATGAGGGAATAAAGGGCGTACAGTCCCAACTCCAGACCCATTGCCTTAAAGGGTTCCGCTCTTGTTTGATGGCTGGTAAGTCGCGGATTGCGCTCGACGACAGTTCCTATCTGATTAAGATCGGACGACACAGCATTCAGCCGTCCCCGCTTGCGGAACTGTTTTACCCCGGATCCAATATGTGAGGCGGCACCTTCACACGTACAAACCTCCAATTTATCTCAAATCGGTGCATTTTTCTTTAATTTTCTCCCCCTCACTTCCCCTTCATGGTCAACGCCTGACTATCGGCGATATAACTAGCTCAACATCCTCGCAAACTCGTTCTACTATACGGTGATTACTAACCTTGGTTCAGCTAGAGCTCTCCATAAGCTTAAGCGACTGGGAAAGCGTGACCGACCAAACGGAGGACTACGTCGAAACCGCCTGCGGCGTCGTGCGAGCAATCGACTTTGACGGGTCCCGCTTGGTCCCTTCCGCGGGCAGCTCTAGAGATCTTGTTCGGGAAACGTCCAGACTTCCCGAGGGATACTTGGGCTGTTGGGTAGATAATTTGGGACGCAAGCTGGCTTTCAAGAACAGCCGGGGCCTGGACATCCTTCGTGCGTCTGACGAGGGATCCTCCTACTAGATCATAACCGACAAAGTCCCGTTCCAATAACTCAGCTCAGAGGGTAAATATATCACCATAAATTTCATTCAGAAAAGCGCCCTGAGTCGGACTCGACATGCAGAGGTCACCAGTCGTCAGCCTCTGCAGCTTGATGACGAAATGTTGGCCGTACGACTCCAAATCTAAACCCGGCGCCCCTGAGTGCCGCGGTCTTGTTCGATGGATGGTAAGTCATGCCTTCCAGGCCAACGACAATTCCTATCTGATTAAGAACGGCCTACACAGCTTCAGCCGTCCCACGCCCACTCTCGGAATCACCTCATCGTCGAATTTCATATACCGTTCAGCATCTCTGTTACTCCACATGGGGTACATTCAGAATTTGCAAAACAACTATCAGGCGGCTTGCGGACTAATCACACGAGCTATGTAACAGACTCGGTTTGAGAAAGACAAGCAAGTAAAACCAGAGGGTTGGAATTGACTGGGGACGATTTGCTCCGTTCAGAATGTGTACACTGATCTAGGGAGGATGTTCAGCCAGGCCTGAAGCTTCATAATTGCCTTGGTAATAGCCGCGGCCTGATACACGCTTTGGATGGGCTGTGTGCTGTCTACCGATGCCAGGACAAGCTCGAAAGTCCCAACGAGTTGGACGCCCAGGCTGAAGCAATCTACCGTCGACTCGGCGACGAAGCGTCCTAAGCAAGCACCCTCAACGGTATGGCTGCTGCTCTCGTAGTGCAGGGAAGATGCAATCAGGCGGTCGATCGTTACACCCATGCACACGACATCTACGGTTTGTCTCGGCAACCACCTGGGTCAAGCAAACTCGTTGCATGGCTTAGGGAAAACGAACTTTCATCGGTACATGTAGAAAACTGCCTTAGAGCTCTTTCACAAAGCCATGGACCTCCATGGTTGCGTCGGCAACATAAAGGGCCAAGCCGATGCTTTCACTTCGTTGGGGAAAGTCTGCCATGTCACGAGCAAGTATATACAGGCATGGGAGCACTATGCCCGAGCAAAAAATATATACGCAGAAATTTTCGATGCGGGAGGCCTAAAATCTGCAATGCGGGATTTGAGACTTACCTAGAAGTATTTGGAACGGCAGGAAGTCGAGATGCCAATCCCAGACCAGATGAGGTACCTTGTTCCCCCCTCCCCCCACGCTCTTGTGACAAGAGAATTTTGCAATAAGAGGGACCATTATTTTGCGTTCTATTTGATGGGACGTTCAGCTCTTCGTTACAGCGTATTCTCCGATTAAATGATTCTCGTTCACAACGGTGCAGACGAGTGTATCGGGATCGAAATATTCCGGTTTCTGCGCGACAATACTTGGGTAGCCTTTGGCGGAGTAAGAAAATTGTGCCTGAATTGTTAGTGAAGCGGCAGTTGCCATCCGGTTGAACGGAAGGCTGGTGGGCACGTTGGAGTTGATGCGTAAAATGAGTACCCTCATGCACCCCAGTTACAGACTGGTTCTTAGGATGATACCAATAGGGAGAATCTACTAAGTGAATCAAGCGAGGTTATCAATATGGAAGGTGGCTGGATGCGAGGCATCAAATTCTTCACTAAGGTTGGAGGCATTCATGACCGCCATTCAACGCACTCAAAGACATGCATTTGCGCTACCCAGTCGAGACCGGTTGTATTCCTTTACACAGCTATAGCTTATGGCACCTTTTTTTTAAAGCCCAGACACAGCATATTTGAAATTGAAACCGTGATAAGAGTGCCAGGCAACTTAGGAGTTACACTCATGAGAGTAACGACCACAATCGCTATTCATCCTTCGTCCAGGACATGCTCTACTGAGGGTAGTTGAGGTGCGATATCAATAGCTACGATGGAATGATGCCCATTTGCTAGAGAGAACTCCATGTCACTGAGGTCGCTCTCAGCCCATATATACCTCTCATCCGATCTCAAAAATCGTCGGTGATCGATCAAGATTGACTTTCAGATACGCTATCATAGCTAGGAACTAGTGTACCATAACATCCGTAAAGGTAGGAGTCCTCTATTGACTGTGTCTACTACCTTATTATATTCGCTTTTTTGGGAGGGGGGAGAAAGCATAATTCTATTCAGCACCCCCCTGGTCTCACTAGCAACCCACAGCACCCCCTTGGAAATGAACTCAGCTGAACAACTCCAAGGGTATCAGGGCCCTCACTTCTAGAATCGTCACACCACACGAACGCTACCCCATCATCGCCCTTAGGTACGATGGCAATCCCAACGGACACGTCGTCGTTGGGGACGACGGCGAGAAGGCAACATGAACGTTCTGCCTAAGCAAGGATCGTAGATATTACTCCACGGATCGAGATGAGGCTGAGCTAAATATCTTGTCGTATACGTGCCCTTAAGCTTGAGAGGCTACCATGAGAAGAGACAGGGTTGAGGAAAGGATGGAATGGAGGAGAAAAATACAAAGTCTACACATGTATACATCAGTTGCGGACAGCGCAGCGCAGCACCCTGCTTGATTCATGAGCTGTAGAAATCCGCTTATCTAGTCCCGGTATTAACGGAGAAGGTTAGGGTGGTTACCCTACGTAACAGGCGGGTGTTCCGCCGAAGCGATATGGTACATGGCATGAATATTCTCGGGAATAGCTAGGTGGTTATGGAAGGAGAAGAATAGATATACTTGATCGGGGAGCGAAGCATTCAAGGGGAAAGCAATAGTGTTAGTCAGAAGAATAGGACACAGATCAACCAGAAGACAGTGAATGTCACATTCGACGAGCAGCCATTGTTCAACCAGACATAGTTATGCGTACAATCAGATACTAAGGAATAGAGTCTGGAATTATGCAACAAATACGAACGAGATGAGAGGTATTTTGATTTGACGTTTGTACCCGAGTCCGGGATGACATGGTATTGGTGGGTTTGGTTTAACGAGAATTGACGCTTTCAAGTCCTTGCAAAGCATTTCTTCGGCCCTTCTCATTGCCGATCCGATCATAGATCTCTTTTGCTTGGGCATACGAAGAAGCTGCCTTAGTATGCTTGGATTGACGGCGATGGACCTCTCCCAGGCCGTGCAGCGCATTCGCCTGACCCTCGTCGTTGCCAATGCGAGCATAGATGACTTTTGCTCGGGTGTAAGATGCTACGGCATCGGGGTATTTGAATTGACGGCGATAAACCTCTCCTAGCCCGTACAACGCATTCGCTTGACTTTGATCATTGCCGATGCGAGCGTAGATATCCTTCGCTCGATTGTAAGATGATGCGGCGTCCATGTATTTGAATTGACGGCGGTAGACTTCTCCTAGCTTGTATAATACATTTGCTTGGCATTCATCGTTGCCGATACGAGTGTAGATGACCTTCGCCGGGGCGTACGACAACGCGGCTTTTGTGTATTTGGATTGACAGAGGAATACTTCTCCCAGCCCGTACCATGCATTCGCTTGGGCTTGCCTATTGCCGATGCGAGCATAGATTTCTTCTGCTCGGGAGTAACATGATGCAGCCTTGGCATATTTGGATTGGTCGCGGTAGATCTCTCCTAGTCCGTATAACACATCTGCTTGACCTCCGTCAGCGCCAAGACGGGCATAGATCTCTTTTGCTGCAGTGTAAGACAATTCTGCCTCGGTAAGCTGGGATCGAGCATGGTAGACATCCCCCAACCCTAGTAACACGTTCGCCTGGCCCATCTCATCGTCGATGCGAACATAGATGCCTTTCGCCCGGGTGTAAGACGACACAGCATCGGTGTATTCGGACTGCTGGCGAGAGACCTCCCCGAGTCTGTGCAATGCTTTCACCTGACCCCCGGCATGGTCCATGCGAGAATAGATTTCTTCTGCTCGGGCGTACGCTGATGCGGCTTCGGCGTATTTGGACTGATGGCGACGGACCTCTCCTAGCGCGTACAACGCATTTGCTTGAGCCTCATCATTCCGGAGACGAGCGTAGATTTCTTCTACTTGGGTGTAGACTGATGCAGCTTGGGCATATTTGGACTGATGGTGGTGGACCTCTCCTAGCGCGTGCAACGCATTGGCTTGGCCTTCATCATTATTGATGCGAGCATAGATTTCTTCTGCTCCGGTGTAGGCTGATACAGCTTCGGCGTATTCGGACTGATGACGATGGACCTCTCCTAGCGCGCACAACGCATTGGCTTGGCCTTCATCATTAGTGATGCGAGCGTAGATTTCTTTTGCTTGGGCGTACGATGATGCAGCTTCGGCGTATTTGGACTGATGGCGATGGACCTCTCCTAGCATGTACATCGCATTTGCTTGACCCTCATCATTGCTGAGACGAGCGTAGATTTCTTCTGCTCGGGTGTAGGCTAATGCAGCTTTGGCGTATTCGGACTGATGGCGACGGACCTCTCCTAGCGCGTACAAGACATTTGCTTGACCCTCATCATTGCGGAGACGAGTGTAGATTTCTCCTGCTCGAGTATAGGCTGATGCAGCTTCGGCGTATTTGGATTGAAGGCGATAGACTTCTCCCAACCCGTACAGCGAACCTGCTTGACCCCCCTCATTGCCAAGGCAATGGTGAACTTCTTTCGCTCGGGTGTAGGATGAGGCAGCCTCACTGTACTTGGAATGAAGAAGATAGACCTCTCCTAACTTGTATAATGCATTTGCTTGACCCTCATCCTTGCCAATGCGGGCGTAGATCTCCTCTGCTCGGGCGTAAGACGATGCAGCTTCGGCGTATTTGCTTTCGAGACGATGGATCTCCCCCAACCCGTACAATGAGCCTGCTTGACCTTCCTCATTGCCGATGCGAGTGTAGATTTCCGCTGCTCGCTTGTAGAACGTCGCGCCATCGGGGTATCTCGATTGAAGGCGATAAATGTCTCCTAGTCTGTACAACGCAGTCACTTGACCCTCCTCATTGTTTTTGTGTGCGTAGATTTCTTCTGCTCGAGTGTAAGAGGTTGCTGCTTCCGTGTATTGGGATAGAGCACGATGGACATCCCCCAATCCTAGTAACGCATTGGCTCGGCCCACGTCACCGTCAATGCGAGCGAAGATTTTCTCTGCTCGGGTGTAGGAAAATGCCGCCTCGATGTATTTGGATTGAAGGTGATAGACTTCTCCCAACCCGTACAGCGAACTTGCTTGACCCTCTTCATTGCTAATGCGAAGGTGGAGTTCTTCCGCTCGGGTGTAGGATGAGGCAGCTTCATTGTACTTGGACTGAAGGCGATAGACCTCTCCTAACTTGTATAACGCATTTGCCTGACCCTCCTGATTGTCAATATGAGCGTAAATTTCTCTTGCTTTGGTGTATGACAGGGCGGCTTCTGTACACCTGAGTTGGCGGAGTTGGACCTCTGCCAGCCCATACAACGCCTTTGCTTGACCTTCTTCATTGCCGATACGAGTATAGATTTTCTCTGCACCCGTGTAAGACGATATAGCCTCGGTGTATTGGGATCGAGCGCAATAGACATCCCCCGACCCGAGGAATGCGTTTCCCAGGCCTGCGTCATCACCGATGCGAGCGTAAATACTTCGTGCACGATTAAATGAATCTTCTGCTTCTGAGAATCTGGACTGGAGGTGGTAGACGCGTCCTAAACCCTGCAGCGTGTTGGCTCGGCCCTGCCCGTCCCCTAGAGCAGTGTAGATCTCTTGTGCCTTGGCGAGAGACTCTTTGGCCTGTTGGAAGTTAGATTGAGCCCGGTAGATGTGGCCCAATCCACACAATGTGCTCGCCAGACCCTGGTCGTCACCAAGATCATTGTAGATATTTTTGGCGAGAGTGAACGATTCTTCGGCCTTGAGGAGCTTGTATTGGCGATGATAGATACCACCAAGCCCCTGTAGTGTGTTCGCTCGACCCAGATCATCACCAAGGCGAACGAACCTGTCTTGCGCTTGGGCGTAAGACCGTTCTGCCACAGCGTATTTGCACTGAGCAACGGAGACATTTCCTAGCCAATACCAGGCTTCCGCTCTTTCATTTTGGCCCTCTTCATGGGTCGCAACTTCGAATACTCGCCGAAACAGGGAGGCAGCATCGTCGTAGCGAGCGTGAAGGTAGTGCATGCGACCCATTTGTAATAGAAGTCGGCTGGTCCCAACTTTGGTTTCTGAAGAGATTCCACCTAACGGGGGAAGTGACGGCTGATGAAGTACATGAGTAAATGCCGTTTAGAAATGATTGCCAGACTCACCACCCATTTAATCTCGTTACAACACCGGGAAATGCTCGGCCTCTCCCTTGGATCCAAGACCCAACAATCCGTCATCAAGCTGCAGAGCCTCACGATTTGCGATAGCTGTTCGTCTTCTCTAGCAGAAGGGACCTTGCCTTGAATCACCCTCAGCGTGATTGCCGTTCCTGAATCAAGTTCAGGATATGGAAGTTTATCTGTCATAATCTATAAAATCCAATTCGTTGCCAGGATTTAGCTGCCGTGAGACGAGCTTGAGTGTTTACCATCGACAAGACAGCTTACTTCCCAACACACCCATCCAGCTGACCAGACATCGCTAGGCAGGCTGGGATGGTTCCCGTTCACCACTTCAGGAGGCGCCCAACGGAGAGACCAAGCGGGTCCCGTCAATGTCAGCTGATTTCCAGTTGCAGCGACGTATATTTGTTGGCAATCTTCCGGGGGGATTGGATTTTCCTCCGCAGGTACGCTGCTCCCTTCGTCTTCGCTTTCGTCCGCTGCCTTTTTTAATGCACGAGCAGAGCCAAAGTCGGTAATTACTGCGCGATATGACGAACTGACGAGAATATTGAGCTATGGTGTCGCTGAGATGAGATGCGAGTTGATAGTTAACCGTAACTGAACCGACTCACGGACTTGAGATCGCCATGGCATATAGGTGGTTGGCGAGTGTGGAGATACTTAAGACCCTCAAAGGTATCCTGGATCTGGAATAAAGCTAGTTATGGCTTTTCATAAATCTCCTCCATGCCTAACATCGCTTACGAGAGAAATGCGTTCAGGAATCTCCCACCTCCCCGACGCAAGGAACTCGTTAACGTTTCCATTCGGTTCCCAAGACAAAACAATCCACGCTTGTCCGTTTTCAAAGTCTTCGACAAACCCGATCAACTGGGCGATGTTCTCGTGGGACAACCCAGCCATTAACTCGACCTCATGAGCGAATTCCTGTTTGCTTACTAGTAAGCTTTGGGGAGTGGTCCTAGCACATCCCTTTTACTTACGTTAGAGAACTTGCGTTTATCTATTCCTCGGTGATATCCCAGTTTTTTAACTGCTACTTGTTTCTTGTTATTCCAGATTCTCCGCTGAAATATTGCCTGAACTACTTCGGCTTTGCCGCCTCTTTTACATCTTCCGGACGAGGTAGTATCGATTGCACTGGGATGGATCCGGAAGCTCAACAATTTTCCAAGCCGGTCCCGCTTTACGCAGCCCCATCCCATCAATCATTTGAACCATCGGAACGAGAAAGTCGACCTACCGCAGAGAGTTTCTTCGGTTCGGTTTCGTCGGTGGTAGCGTTTGAATCGCTTTGCTGTACGTCAGGAAACTCATCTCCTCTGACGATTTTGTCGCTGGCGGGAGTCTGGGGCCGAGAAATGGGAACTTGCGGAAGTAGGTTATAGAAAGGTTCAAGGAGGCCTGAGGAAAACATCGACATGATAAGATCCTTGAGGGAAATTTGAAGGCAACAGTAGCTAGTGCCGGGAGATAAAGAGAGCTTGTCGTGATTCCTTGTAGAGAAGGTCGCACGAAGTCGGGAGGAACGAGCCCGACTCCGGCCATCGTCCTCCTGTGCAAGGGCGGTAAGGACTCGGTTGGGCGCTCGCCGTGCAAATACGTACGAGGATATCAGTGGCTTACCTCATGGAAACCGCGAGGCCTATTCTTAAGTGGCTGAATTACCTGATCTCGCCCAAGAACTCGCCCAGACGTAGGATGCCCTCATGGACAGCATTTCGGCAAGGCGGTCGGAGAAGTGACTAACAGCTCAAGGGAGGGGTATGATATCGTCCACGAGGCAATTGGCTCCTCCCTGAACACACCTAATAATAGGTGCGATGCATTTTATAGCATATGAGGGGAACTTAAACGGAGGAAGGGCGCTGAGAAATAACTTCAGTTATATGGAACGTCCGACGTTGGATAGGTTTGCCTTCGTGACTTGGTGACACCCGTCACACCCACGCCCGTTTTCTCAGGGTTCCCGAGATCTACGCTCGCTGTTGTCAATTGCACGAATGACTCAATTGGCACCCTCAAGATCACACCCAGGAACATGCCCATGAGCGGAATGTTGCCGCCGAGAAAAAGATAGCTTAGTGGAATATTCGATGCTGAACAGGTTTGCCTTTGTAACTGTTTGGTTTCTGAGCTCCCCAAAAAGGATATTGCACGCGGCAATGCAGCGGTTGTCCTCAGAACCCCCCCCCCCCCAATCGAGGTTGCCGCGTCACAGTCCTAAAACCTCGGAAAGAACCCGCTGCGTAGAGACTTTGTATGCTTACCTTGAGGCTGTGGAACCCCGGCGCTGGTAATGCCCTGAAGGCGGTTTGTGGCGGGAAATGCGAAATTCTCTCCCAAAGCCACGACCGTTTAATCGATTTGGACGAACTAGCCGCATTCGGCGCTGCCGATGGGAAAGGGATTAACCCCTCTCCAGCTTGAAAAAACACCGTCGTTGGAGAGACCTGGTGTATTTATATATATAATTGCTGGGATTTGGTTGCCTTCTGACATGAGCATCGAGCGCATTCAGGCGAGAGGACTTGCTGCGACATGGGCAATTCAGGCACGCAGGCTCTAAAAGAAATGGGATTCTCTCATGCCTTGTCCTCAGTCAGCGATTATTTCGAAAGGCGCAGGCCAGTCTTTATCCGCACCAGGGGAATTTGTCTTGAAGAATGACTCGTCCAAATGCGAAAGAACAAACCTGGGCTATCCAACCACCCCAGGGGTGCGACGTTACTAGCTTGGCTCGAGCAGCTTCCCGAGAGTACATTGTTGGGAGCCGAAACGTTCATACCGAAATTAAGAGACATATAGAATGCATTCGTACGAAACCCATCACACCGAAAGGACATCAGATTCTGGCAACCTTAACATACACGTGGCCGCTGGCCGACCTAAACCAACGCCTCGATTCACTCCACTCTGGATAACCGGTGTAATCTTCCCGTGATCTGCTCTCAGCACGAAGTTCTTGAGCAAAGTAGTGAGGAAGATCTTAATGTGGTATGGAAGAATCGTCATGGAGGAACGACAGGTCAGCAGCCTCCCGGTAAACGAAGCCTCACTTCTTTGAGCGAATGGTACTAACCAGAACACATGCTGTAACACCACCTCCAAACGGCATATGATTATACTCTACCTGTCCCTTTCTGGTCCTTACCCATGGACCTCATCGGGACAAGCCCCTTGAGCTCATTCGGATTCTTCCCTAGCGCATCCTCGTGGTCAAACAGACCATCGTGTCTCCCTTCTTGATCGCAGAACCCGAGCAGGGTATCCGCCAAAACGCCTCGCATGGAGTAGAAATCTGAGGTGAATTGTAAAGTCCCCAAGATCGTTGAGGCGAGTAGAGGGATACGAGGTTGAGGTTGGAAGACTCCGGGAAGGTGGCCAGGATATGGACCAATGAACTGGGTGTACGCGGCGGACCAGGCTTGTCGAGTTCGCCAACAATGGATGGAAGGTTTTCTTGTCGTTGGATCTAAAGAATAAGAAGCCACCTGAGGGAATACAGTGCTCAGTACTTTCGTCTCAGTGCACGATCATCCAACGGTTTCCACTCACAAACTCGCCCACGAGACATTCGCCATCAACGACCCTCAATCTGGCGTAAACAACCCTAAGTCATGCTCGCTCAAATACGTATTTCGCACGGTTACTCGGTCTCGCACCAGCTGGCACGGTTGTACGACTTGTTCATGTACTCCCCGAACCGCTGACGGACCCGGGCTCCAGACGCGAGGAAGCGCCTGCATAACCAAGTAGGGTACATCAGAGCGACTTCCCGGACGCCTTCGGCGACGTTCCGATGGTCGTTTAGGAATTGATCGATGTTGAGCGTCGGGTCGTACCACGCTGCGGACATGGCTCTGTGCGTGGGGCGCATGACGACGGCACGGATTGGGTCGGGACCTGGGTTCTTTTATTGCTCGTGAGATATTTCGATCGAAGGATTGGACATCATGTTCTTAGTATCGATGTTGAGATGGTCGGCAGGGAGGATTTCTCCCTAGAAAGTGGAGGGACGCCGTCAAACCGCGATAGTAGTTCTTGCTTCAAGTGAGTCGATTGGTGGAGATGGGTGAAGGGCTGAGTCGGGCAATGCGTGAGCGAGATGGGTCTGAGTGTCAAGTGTAGAATCGTTTATACCTTTGGTCGCTTGTGCATCTGGTAGATGAGCTACGTTCGACGATCTCTGGCCAGTACAGTGCAACGGCCAGAATGTTCCTCTCCAGCTCCCAGATGCAGATGTTACGTATTTCTAGGGTGTACCCGCTGTCTTGATGCTGAATGCGCTGTCGGGATGCTGTTTGCATGCAAAAGTCGACCAAGTCGTTGACCTCCTGTTGGGACGCGAACACCCTGGGCTTGCTCACTGTGCTGCTTCAAAGAACGCGCCGGGAACGTGTCATAACGCCCATTCATCACTCCGCCACGGCATCCAGCTGGGCCCAAACCGCAGGCGGCGCTCGTTGTCGATGGCTGTCTTGTGTTGAATGATTCTTCCCCAACGACCAGCGCTTTGGACGCGCCAACGGCGGGAACGACCCGTCCGCCCAAGCTCGTGCGCAATGATGCTCACCAAGCAGACGTAGAACAGTGGTGCTGAGGGAGTCCGTAGCCCAAGTAGATGGTGGGGATGCTTCACTGGGAGGTCGGCATGATAGAGGGAGCAGTCCGGATTCCAATTCTCCTCGGAAGTTGTTCGTTCGCTGAAGGATGGTTGGCGACCGTTCGGACGATACCGAACTTCCTAGCCGACGATCGTCGCCAATGAGGATAATGTCAACCCGAGGGCGCGATTTTGGTGTGATCAAGAATGATGGGTTTGAGGAACGTACGTTGCGGCCAACTGCTATGACCAAAGATGAGGACCCCGCCCTTCGATTGGGATTTGGACTGAAAACGTACTCAACTGACACAACTCCCCAACATCGTCTCCAGTGAGGTACTAAGAAGATGTTTGAGAGGAAACTGTCTGTTGAAAGGGACACGGCGATGAGTGTCGGCCTTGGGGGTGTTGGGCGCATTTCAGAAGATCGCAGGACATGGTGGTCGCGGAGACAAATGAACCTGGCGCGCGCGTCACACGTGACATCGCGACATCAACGATGAAACGGAAGTATTCACATGATAAAGACGTGCAGAGTGTCAGGGCAGGTCTCAGTTGAGGGTGGCCTTTTCTTGAGGAGGATGGCGCTTCTCTGACTTCCGGCGAAAATGGATGACCGATCTGTCCTTGCGGTCTCGGCCTCGTTGTCTCGACCGAGCACCAACCAAGAAATTTCGTGGAATATCAATCGACGCCATACGCATGAGTCTTTGTCCTTACCTTCAGCGCGCTGAAAACTGGAGCCGTGACCGAGCCGCGCCTTAGCGCCCTTAAGGCAGTTTCCTACGATAAAATCGAGATTCTCTCCAGCGGCGATCGCGCCCAACGGCTCTTAACCACTTCACACACATTCGAAACTCGAAGGATCGAAAAGCGCTTGCCGGAAAGAGCAGACCGACAGATGGAAGATCAAACGAATCCTGAACAGATACACAACGAGGACCCTCCGCTAGCTGGCGAGCGCTCCGATGATTTTGATAGTAAGGAACGACGGAAGATGTCTCCTGTGAGTGAAGCCGAGTCCTATGCCCCAGCTTGGGAACTAGATGTATACATCTGACCATAAACCAAATGGTCACAAGAGAGAGATCCTTGGGAACCTGTCCTGGCTTAAGATCGACAGTAGCGTTATCCAGCTAAACGTCGACGAACCCTCCGCACGTGGTGGCAAGGCCGACGTCCTCCCCGGAATCTACACTAGAACAATATTCGAGCCTGAGCAGCGCGTCGCCGTCAAACAACTGCGCTACGATGCAAGGACGGATAGAGACAAGTTCTCGAAAGCAAGTAATTTTGCCCGCAGTTTCTTGCCTTTGTTCTCACCTCTTGTTGCGAACCCAGTCGTTCGTCCATGAAGTGGATCTTTTGGCAGGACTTTCCCATCCGAATATTGTAAAACTCACCGGATTTATGGAGGACCTCGAAATGGGAAAGCCTCTATGGTTTTTGCTTGGGAAGATAATGGGAACCTGCGAGATTTCTTGGCGTTAAGGGATCGCGAGATCCCGGAACGTATTTCGCTGGTAAGCCCAGTTTTAAACGAGGCCTAAGGATTCCAGCACAAACCTTTTTTTATCGTATTATCCCTCAGATTCAAGGTGTTATGGCAGGAGTGGAGTACCTTCATACTCGTATACCTCCCATTTGTCATGGGGATCTCAAGTCGGTGCGACCCTCCCTCCGTTCCCATCCCTGCCAAATTCTGACAATGAGCGCTGTTAGCTCAACATCCTCGTGAACTCATCTTACCGAGCGGTAATCACCGACTTCGGCTCAGCCAGAGTTATTCACAAGCGCCTTGAAAGCGATGGAGATTACGAGCAGGACGAAGCTGCAAACGCAGTTGGCGGTACAATTCCGACCATCGATGAATGCGCAACGGCTTCCCAGCTCCAAGTCTCTGCAACGGGTGAGCAATTGACGTTAACGGGGCCTGCTTGGTCTCTTCAGTGGGCCGCTCCAGAGGTCTTGTTCGGAAAACCTCCAGACTTACCGAGGGATATCTGGGCTATCGGGTGGGTCATTTGGGAGGTCAGCTTGGTTTTCGATATTAACGGCTTGGGGAACCCTTTTTGTTTACCCAATGGCGATCTACTCTTCAACCAGATCATAACCAGCAAGATGCCATTCCACGAACTCAAATCGGAAGGATACATCACCATGACCGTCATCCAGAATAAGCTTCCTTCGATCGGACAAGACGCGCAGATCTCGCAAATCGTCAGCCTCTGCGGCTTGATGACGCAATGCTGGGCGTACGATCCCAAATCTAGACCGAACGCTTCCAAATGCCGTGCGCTCGTTTAATGGATGGTAAGCCACGTATTCCCGTTTGGCGGCAGTTACGGCCCAGTTCACATGGGTCTATACAGCCTTCAACCGTCCCCAGCCACTCTCGTGAACCATCATCATCTTCGAATTCTAAATTCTGCTCGGCGTCCCTTTTGCTTCACATGGGTTACATGGAGTGAAAAACAATTACCAAGCTGCGCATGCGCGGTATACCGAGGCCATAGAGAAAGCTCGCTTCGAGGGAGACAAGCAAGTGAACGCAGAAGGATGGAATTGCTTAGGAGAAGTCTGCTCAGCTCAGGGTTCGTACTCCGACGCGGGTAGGATGTTCGACCAGGCCCGAGTGCTTAATGCTCGCCTTGGGAACGACCGCGGTCTCGTCCACGCGCTGGATGGACTGGGCACTGTCTATCGCTCCGAGGGCAAACTTGAGGACGCCAGAGAGCTCTACGTTGAAGCCGAAGCCATCTGCGTACGACTCGGCGACGAAGCGTCCCTGGCAAACGTGTCAAACGGGATGGGTGCCGTGCTCACCGCGCAGCAAAGCTCCAAGCAGGCCACCGAGTACTACACCCGAGCACACGACATCTACGCACGCATCGGGAACGACCTGGGTCAAGCAAACTCCTTCTACGGCTTAGGCGAAGCGAACTTCAGCCTGTCCATGTACAACGAGGCTGTGGCGTTCTTCCATAAAGCCCTAGACCTTCATGGCCACGTCGGCAACAGAAAGGGTCAGGCTGATGCTTTAAATTCTTTGGGGAAGCTGTACCAAGTTAGGCGCAAGTACAAAGAGGCAGGAGAGTACTTCGCCTAATTAAGCGAGATGTATGCTCAGATGTGCAATAAGGGGGACCATGCAAGTGCGTCGCGGGGTTTCAGACTGGCACAGAAGCTTGTGGAGCGAGAAGCACGTCGAGATGCCAATGCCCAGGCCGCGCGGGCTCGTCTACTTGTAAGAGTGATTACCTTCGTCACTTTTTATCTTACGGGGCGTCTAACTTCCCATTTGACTTCCTCTCTGGTGGAATCAATCTCCTTTTCGCTAGTCCTTACTTCGAGCGTAATAGCCGGGTTTAAAGCATCAAGTCCTTCACTGAGGGGAGTGCATTCTATAAACGGGAAATACAAACTTCCTCCCAAAACCAACGGCTGGCGCGGATTAATTAGCTATATCGTACGCTCAACACTCTAGATGGAGTCTTGTCACCACGTTTTTGTGTCGAAAAATACAACACGAAGGCTGTGGCGACCAAGACTTAGGAAGTAGTTAGCAGTCAATGAGAACTCTGCCGTTAGCTGGCCGAGGTGCGTCCTCACAGTCTGCTCGACTTCGGCAATGAAGCATATATGGTAACACCCTGTTAGAAGGGGCATTCCCGTAAATTCCAGCCTGACCTACAAGTCATCCGAAGACAGAAACCAAAGACAGTAAATGGAGTTGATATAGCTCAAGGCGCGATTTCAGCAGGTAAGGGGCTGCAATATATAGGGCACAGAAAGGACTCGATCATACAAAGAAGGAAGCCGATCAGAAAAGAAGGATTAGTTCAAGAAAAAATAAAACTCGGGATGGAGAGAGACACAATTTAAAATGACGGGCTACCAGACTCAACTGGAGCCCTATATATGTACAATGACATCGAGAATTTCAATGGCTCAGAAGACGTGACGCATCTCAGAAGTCAGAGGATCCCAAAATCGAACGATCCCGTCAAGAGATACAGATGCTACAACCTTACTATCGGGGGAGAAAACAAAAGACGTGATGGAGTCGCTATGGTCAGTCAGAGGGTCTCCGAAAGGTGCTCTGGTCTGCGCATTCCAGAATCGTACCGTCCTGTCATACGATCCCGATGCCAAAATCTTGCCATCTGGAGAGAACAAAACGGACATAATTGGCTTGTTGTGACCGGTCAGAGGCTCACCCAACGGGGCTCTGGTTTGTACATCCCACCATCGAATCGTCCCATCACAGGACCCAGATACCAGGACTTTGCCATCCGGCGAGAACGCAACTGACACAACCCACATACTGTGACCGAGTAGTGGGTCACCCAACAATGCTCCGGTCTGCACATCCCATAATCGAACAGTCCTGTCATACGACCCAGACGCCAGAAACTTGCCGTCTGGCGAGAACGCAACCGACTCGACCGAGTAGCTGTGCCCTATCAAAGAGTCGCCCAGTGCTGTCATGGTCTCCACATCCCATAATCGAATGGTTCGATCATACGACCCGGATGCTAGGACCTTGCTGTCTGGTGAGAATGCAACGGACCTGACCAAATTACTGTGACCGGTTAGAGGCCCACCCAACGATCCTCTAGTTTGTACGTCCCATAACCGGACCGTCTGATCGTACGACCCGGATGCGAGAACCTTGCCATCCGGCGAGAACACAACCGATGTGACGCCGCCGCTGTGACCGGTTAGAGGGTCACCTAACGGCACTCCGGTCTGTGCATCCCATAGCCGAACCGTCTCGTCAGCCGACCCGGATGCCAGAATTTTTCCGTCCGGTGAGATCACAACGGACGTGACTGAGCTGTTGTGACCGGTCAACATGCCACCCGACCCCGCCTCGGTCTGTACATCCCACATTCGAATGGTCTTGTCATATGACCCGGATACTAGAGCCTTGCCGTCTGGTGAGAATAACACGGACATGATTGACCTACCGTGACCCGTCAGAGGGTTGCCCAATGGTGTTCGGGTATACGAATCCCATAATTGAATCGTCCCGTTTCGTGAACCGGATGCCATGACCTTTCCATCTACCGAGAACGCAACTGAGCTTACCAGGTCGTTGTGACCGGTCAGAGGGTCCCCCAACAATACTCCTGTCAGCGCATTCCATAAACGAACGGTCCTATCATGCGACCCAGATGCTAGAACGTTTCCGTCTGGCGAGAACAAAACGGATTTAACCCCGTCACGGTGTCCGACTAACAGGCCATGACCTAACGGTACCCCCGTCTGTGCATTCCACAGCCGAACTGTCCCATCACACGACCCAGATGCCAAGACCTTGCCGTCTGGGGAGAACGCAACGGACTCAACGAAGCGGCTGTGACCGGTCAGCGGGCCACCCAGCGATGCTCCGTTCTGCACATCCCATAATCGGACTGTCCCGTCACTCGACCCGGACGCCAAAATCCTGCTGTTTGGCGAGAACGCGACAGACTTGATTGATTTGCTGTGACCAGTAAGAGGACTACCCAACGTTGCCCCGGTCTGTGCGTCCCACAGCCAAACTATCCCATCATAAGACCCGGTTGCCAGAGCTTTGCCGTCTGGCGAGAGTACCACGGACCTAGTTGAGCCGCCGGGAGAAGTCAGAGGGTCACCTAACGGTGATCCAGTTTGAGCATCCCAAAATTGAACTGTACCGTCCGCCAACCCCGACATGAGAAAACTTCCGTCAGATGAAAATGACAGCCCTGTGATAGGTGAGTGAAGCGCTGCTGTCCAAATGTTTCGTGACCAATTTCGAGGCCGCTCTCCGACCATAATCCAGGATGTTGATAGACTTCTGTATTTCAGCCAAAGTGTTGTCTCTACGGGGCACCGGGGAAGAGCTGAAGCATAGATGTCAAGTGCACTGAACGATATCAGCTTGAAAAAGGCAGCTATAAACCGCTGAGTATCGTTCCACAAAGTGATGAGAGGATCATTCGATATATTCCCGGGCCGCCCCTATCAGCCGTTTAGTTAGCATGTGTCACCTTCTCGAAAATAATTTAGTCACGTTTCTCACCAGAAGCCACTGATGAACTTGTCTCGCTATTTTATATGCCTCTGCTATATCTCCGATTAAACTCATGACTTCGATCCAGGGGAGAAGACTATGGTCACAAATCTCTTGGAACTTCGCTAGGAGAATGTCTGTAGTGTCGACCGTTGCCTCCGACCACGATACTCCAACTGTCAAGTGAGTGGCCCAAGAACGACAGCAGTACCGAAGTCCCTTGGGAACGTGGTCGTCAATTGACTCTTGAATCTCTGAGTTTGCCTTCGGAACGCCAGGAACGTTGCAGATATTCTGCTTCAAGTCACGCCCCATAATATGGAGACTGACACTCGCGAGGCGCTGATGATTTTGAGTGAGATTGACAAAGTATGCTCGGTTTTGACATCGCTCTGGGGCCGTTAGGAGGTCGCGGATCGATGTGTGCATCAGATGCACGGGTTCGGATGGCGATGTCGGGATGCAGAGGAGGGAGTTGAGATCCGCAAGGATATCGGTGCACAAAAACAGGACGATGTTCTGTTGGCCGCGGAATATTTCGTGGTCGTCGTGCAGGAAGGCCATGATTTCGGGAGTGACGGGATAAGGGGCCACTACTATGGCTCCGAGCACCCAGGACAACATCTGTCTCCGCACCGAGTTCTCTTCAGCTTTTTCAAATGCCCTTGAGAGAATTTGATGATATAGATCATCCAGCCCGGTCCAGTTTGATGAGTGTTGTAACAATTCTCGCAGTCGATGGGAGGGTGAGCCCTCGCTAATGTATGCGATTGCAGTACGAGCCCATTGAAATAATCCTTGTGACATCTTGACGACGCATTCTAGGTCTGCCGGCGAAGGCCAAGTGTTGGGAAGATCGTGATCATTCCTGATTTGGTCGAATGCGTGTCTGATGAATCGTGCTATATCTTCCGAGACCTGAGGGATTGAATCGAGGTCTTCAATATGCCACTTCCTAGATTCTAGTGCGGTAATGAGCGGTGCTTCTGGACGACAGGTAAGGAGGATCTTGACGGTGGAGGGGAAAAATGACGAGTGCCGATCAATAAGTCGGATGAACCGCACTGCATCGGCAACATTCCGGCATTCGTCGAGCGCATCAACTATGATTAATATCGGTTGGGCGTGGTTCTGAAGCTTTTGGAACGATCCGACGAAGAGGATCTTGAACTGTTGCTCGAGGCGTTCCTTTGCGATGTCTTCGTTCTCCCTCACACAATCCAGGATTGCATTCTTTACTTCCGAGACCAATCCTTTCCCTAGTTGCCTGGCGAGTGCACATACGAACTGGCCGTCAAGCGCGTTCTGACCTCGACGGAAGTGGAAGATGGCACAAGACCCTTTGGAAGCCCAATTATGAGCAACCGTTGACGCGATAGTGGATTTTCCGCGCCCTGCCATGCCTCGAATCCAGAGGACACGGTCAGCAGTGGGTGAGGTATCCTTGACCCATTCGTTGATGCGTTTTAAGAGCTGTGCTCTTGTACCAGGAAGGCAGACAACATCCTCGATCGCGTTTCCCCGAGCACCATAGCTCCCATCTCCTAATCGGTCCAGAAGACGATTTCGCTCCGCGCGTAATTCAGTATTCGCTGAATGCAGACTGTCAGAATATTCCAGTCTTTAAAGGAGCTCGGACAACCCACTCAATTCGATGACAAGGTCGGCGGATTTTAGGCTGACGAGTAGCTGGAATTGACTAGGTAAGTCAGCGCAACAGGCTAGAGCAAGATAACACGTGCCTGCATTTCTTCAATCGCGGTCTGAACCGCATCCTGATGGGCCTTCAACTCTTCAGCATAATCACTAGAAAACAACGCCTTTTTCAATTGGCCCGAGGAATTCCACCGATCGACTTTCATTTGAACGCATTCAATTTCCCTAGTAAGGTGTCATGACTTGTCAACATGATATGCTTGAATATCTCCTGGTGTAAACAACGTACTTCTGCAAACCTTCAATCTGCGCGGTTACTTTGTCCTCTTTCTCAGCGTCTAGTTTCTTCTTGAAGTATTCTAGGCGCGAAGACAGTTTAGATATGTGGGAAGCCAATTCCTTTGAAATGTCTTCGTTTTTGCTCATGCCCTACGAATCCCACGTTAGAGACAACGCAGGTTGAAAGAGATAATATCTTCACTTCGATCATATTGACAAAAGCCAGTCCCACTTTAGCCGCGCCTCCGACGAAGTGGCCAACGCCGGGAATCACCCCAGACACAAACTCGATGGTCTTGAAAGTCTTCCTTGCCGTAATAAGGGCTCCATCACGAATCGGACTACAGTCCTGTTGATCGTCCGCAAGGCCAAGTGGTAAGTCTTGCTGGGCGATCGGGTGATTTTTTGGACGTTCTGAGGCGGTGGCCTGCTCAGTGGGCTTGGTTTCGAGGCTTCGTGGTTCAGATGAATTGAGAGGGCCATTAATTTCGATTGGCATCGTTACTTGTGAACGAAGCTCGGGAAGCATTTCTAAGCCTTGAAGACGAACAGCGGAAGTTTGGCATGGGTAGTGTCAGTTCTCCTAGGCCAAGCATCGAGCAGCCGTCTCACCACTCGTAGGTATATTATTCAAACAGTTCTGTGTGGGTATGGGAACGACGTCATGACACAAGGTGAAGCAGCGTTATCCGTTCACTTACGTGAAGGTTCACCGACGCCTTCTCCATTTCGTCCCGACAAGTCCTAAGGGTGTCGGTGCATTTACCCCCTCGCAGTAAAGAAAGCTTGTACTTGATCCCTTCCTTGAATCCTCGCTCCCTCTTTCCGTACTCGTCAGATGTCTTCTTTACGCTCGCATACACGCCCTCTAGAACGCTAATGGGGACGAGATTGGCGTGTGGTTCGATGAATAGTTCGAGAGAGGTCATGCATACTGGATGAACTCCACAACCGTGTCTTTCACAGGGGCCTGGCTGACGTCTGTGGGAAGATCAGGCAAATTGTTGAAGGTACTTAACAAGGTTTGGGTGGCCTCATTCGACTGGGGAGGCCAGTTGGTGTCCTGGAATAGGCATCGAAGATGTTTACGTTAGCACCCCCAGGCTAAGCTTAAGTGCCGCGTATCAGGCGGGATTACCGTCAGGAGCGATAATGTAGCACTCTTTGTAAGCTTCGCTCTATTGCAGAGCTCTTGCATTGGGATATCGACCACCGGTACCCAAGTAGGTTGGTTGAATTCCGCAGATGGTTGGCTTCTGGAGGGCGACGCTCCACCCGTCATCTTAGCAGCCTGCGAGGGGTGAATTCACAGAGGAGGGGGGAGGGGAGAGATGAAAACTCAGGGAAAGAGAGTGGCAGGAGGGTGAAAGTGAGGGAATACAAGGCACGCTCCGTTTTGGTGTTGTGCAAAGGGGAAACTTCACGGATAGCAAGTCACGTGCTCTCCGCAGGGAGCGGTTTGTTAGGTTCATTATAATTACGTCGACTGAATGTGGATTAGAGAGAGTACTCGAGGCGCGTAAAGTTGTTTCCCAGACAATCCTTGGGTCACGTTACTTAGGCTGGACAGCTTGGGGAGTACATAATTGGGGAACCTAGAACGCCGACACCGAGGTCGGTAGACATGAAAGAATTTTATACCAAGTACATCATTTCGGCCGAACATCAGATTCTGTTGACCTTAACATACGGCTGCCTTGAGTCGACGCAAATCAAAACCTCGATTTACCCCACTCTGAATAGCCGGTGTACTCCCCTTTTTGGTCCACCTCGAGCTTGAAGTTCTCGAGCACCGTAGTGAGGAAGTTCTTGATGTGGCAATACGCGAAGAACCTTCTTGGAAGAACAAGAGTTCAGGAATCTCACAATAAACGGTGGCTTGCTTCGATCGAGTCGTCACTCACCAGAGCACGTGCTAACACCACCTCCAAACGGCAGATAATTATACTCCAATTCCGTAGCCTTCCCATCCTTCCCCACGAACCTCGTCGGAGCGAACGACTCAGCCTGTTCGAACTCATTCTCGTCTCTGTGAACCCTCCTAGTCCTAGTTAACCAGACCAACGTGTCTCCCTTCGTGATCGTGTAACCCGAGAGCAGAGTGTCCTCCAAAACGCCTTGCATTTAGTATGAATCCGGCGTGAATCGTAACGTCTCCGAGATTGTTGAAGTGAGTAGAGGGATGTGGGGTTGAGATTGGCAGAATTGGGGGAGGTGGTCCGTACATGGCCCGCTGAACTCGGGGTGTGCGGCGGACCAGCTTTCTCCCGCGGCGTCCAGTTCGGCGATGATGGGTGCGAAGCTCTCTGCTCGTTAGATTTGAAGAGTGAGAAGCCACCTGAGGGGGGATGCCATGCTCAACATCTCGAGTGAACGAGAGGTTCGTGACATGGATCTCACTCACAAACTCGCTCACAGAACGTTCGCCATCAACGGCCAATACGGCGTCATCAACGATACAGCTAAATCATGCTCGCTGAAGTCCACGTTCCGCACAATGTCCTCTCTCTCTTGCACGAGCTGGCACGAATTCGTGCGGCTTGTTCTTTTACTCCCCAAACCGCTGACGTACCCGAGCACGAGATGCGAGGAAGCAAGTGCACAACATCCGAGCGACCTTTCAAACGCCTTCGTCGAATTTCTGCCAGTCTTTGTAGAATTCTTCGATGTTGAGAGCGGGGTCATACCATGTTGCGGACGTCCCGTGAGCGATGCGCATGACGAACTCTGGCGGTTTGAATTTTTGTAGGGACCGAGTATTCTTTGACGGCGGGCGGGAGCTTTCGAGGGGAGTATTCAACAGGAAACACCATGTTTTCGGGAGAGATGTTTCTATGGTCGGAAGGGAGGAGTTTTTCATGGAAGTGGAGCATTTGTGAAGGGCGTCGCTGGGCCTTGGAAAGCTGCTCTTGCCCTAAGCGAGTTGGACGACGGGGATGGTGAAGACCTGAAGCCGAAAATGCGTGAGCAAGATGGTCCAAATTTATAAGTGTGGACTCGTTCATACCTTTGGTTACTTGTACATTTGGTGGGTGAGCTGCGTTCAACGATATTTGGCTATTACATTGTACAGGCCAGAATGCTCCTCTCCAGCTCCCAGATGCAGATATCACATAGTATAAGACCGTACACGCTGTCTTGATGCCATGTATGCCGTCGGGATGTTGTTTGCGCGCGAGAGTTCACATGAGGCACCAGTCGGCAGGAGGCGAACACCTGAAGCGTGCTCACCGTACTACTGTAGAAAACGCGTCGGGAACGCGCTCCAACGCCCATTCGTCACCCTACGACGGCATTCAGCTTGGCCCGATCGGCAGGCGGCACTCGTTGTCGTTGCCTGGCTTGTGTGAAATGATTCCTATCTCGAACGACCAGCGCGATGGACGCGGCAGCGAAGGGAACGATCCGCTCCGCCCAAGCTCTGGGAGACGAAGCTCATCGAGCAGACGTAAAATATGAACACTGAGGGAGTCCACAGCCGGAGTGGGTGGTGGTGGAGATGCTTCACTGGGAAGTCGGCGTGGTCGAGGAAGCAGTCCGGATTCTAATTCTCCTCTGAGGTTGTTCGCTGGAGACTGGTTGGTCGAGACGGCCGGAAGATGCTGAGATTCCTGGCCGACGGTAGCTCATTAAGCCTTTAGCTACTATTAATGCGAGAAGCTAAGCGTCAATAGAGGGGGACGACGATCGTCTCAGCAGCTGGGTGATCGGCTTACCAAGACCATTTGAGCATTGACCGAATTTGGGAGACGCGATGCAGCTCATAACCACTTTCTGTCGTCCACTGGTCTTGGGGGCGCTGGAGGCAATGAGATGGCAGAGTAGACGGTGGTGGCCGGGGTTGAAGAGTGCGGTACTCAGGAGTCGAAACAAGGCGGGGGATAAGTCTAGGAACTGAGAGTGCATGGCATATGGATTAAATGGTAAACTACCACCAGGTAAGGACTTGTAGATCAATGCGAATCCATGGGCAGCATGGACGGGACTGGCAAGCGGGCGGCCCTTCGGTCTGGCAGTCGGTTGGGGTCGGATCTGAAGAGTTTGGCTTCTCAGGGTGCTTGGTCGAAGGAGTCTTGCCTTTCCCACTCCACACTCGACAATTCGACGACTCCGGCCGGACCGGCCCAACCTTCCGATCCAAGGAGGTTTTCAAGGTAATGGTGCAGAAGAACAGTGTTCCCTCTCCACGGCGCGAATCCCCATTCACGTTCACTAAAAGAAAGCGAAAACGACGTATACGCTGAAGCGGTGGCGAGAAAGCGACGAAATTTGCCAATGGCGTTGTCGCACCTCGGTCTAACCGACGGACAACAACGTTCACAGGTCGGATTCAAGGCTCGCGGCCCCCGTGGACTAATCACTCGACATCTCATGATTTCCCGAGGATTGCTAATGCAACGATATTGGCTCGGAAAGTCCCTCTCAAGACCTCCGTTTCGTCCCTGTGTTCTAGTTTGATCAGCTGTGTACACTTGTTACGTTAGGCAAACTAAGCGTTGATTTGGGAATACTCCGTGATGTGCTTTCATCACAACGGTAATAACAAGTGAGAGGTTCATACTGGAACACAAAAAATGGATCACAAAGCCTCCAAATTTATGGCATGTTTGGGACCTCGTTTTGACCTCGTTGTCGCCTCGTTTCGCTGGCGCTCACCCCCTATTTGCAATCGATGAGGCTTAAGGAGGATCAGGAACCACAATGAACCCCGTCGCGGGGCTCCATGCGGGTTGATGGGCTCTTCGCCATGCATGTCTCTGTGGACGAGCCGAACACGAGTCGTTGACCGATTTATCCTACGTCCGCTCACCACTTCAACGTACGTCCAACCTCGATTTGTTACGCGTCCCTCTTCCTTTGTAACTGCAGCAACGCAACAGCTCCCTCTTTCCACTGTCTGTTACTCCGACTACCAAAATACTCTCGACTTGACACGATTGTCGGGACTTCGTCCAATGGAAGAACTTGCCCCCAAGTTCCCCGTGCCCCTTCAAAATCAGGATCGCTTGACGCCTTCGCCTTCGCCTTCCCGTCAAACGCCTACGAGCAATAAGGATTCTGACGAAGACAGCCCTCTCGATACAGAGCAAGCCGGCAGCGGGATCGTGATCGACAACAAAGAGACTCAGAAGCTTTCAGCAGTGGGTACTTCCGATTATCGGGTGGAGGAGGCGGTTGACGAGCTTTCACAACTAACAGCGAGAGAGACTGGACAATCTATCGGGGTTCCGAGCAAATGCAAATGCAATCAGTTTTAACCCTTCGAGTGCGACCAAAGGTGGTGGTAAAGCCGACGTCG
>WSTX01000058.1:0-26342 GCA_019633405.1 Tulasnella sp. 408 | reverse complement strand
GGGATTTCAGATACAGCTTGCAATGAATCAGCAAATGCACCTCCGGATGGTACGTGTTGATTTTTGGCGAGTCGTACTGTGGATGTCGGGTAGCTAACGAGGGCGCTTCGCTTAGATGATGCAACAAGCACAGCATGGTCAGATTAGCAGTATGCGAGCAGCTGCGAATGGAACTCCGGTCCAACCAACTGGGAATTCCGGAGCAAGTGCCTCTCCGCCAAGTCAAGGGTAGTGATATCTAGTAAGGACGATGTAGGCTCCGTGCTTTTGGATTTCCCTCGTAAAGTTTGTTTTCGTGGATGTAATGCTACTACTCTGTTCGCCTATTTTAGAACGCCTTCAATCTGTATGCTTGCGGTGAACGAGGACCACTGAACGGGTTTTTTCCGCACCCAGAGGACGTCGTATTGCATAGGTCACAACGTTTCATCATAATATTGAACGTCTTCATACCAAAGGAAAGGGTAATAATTGGGGGATTGTAAGATTACTAAGCTATGTTAATATCAAATGTATCCGGTGAGCGCTCGTAAGAGGAAAGCTGGTTGTACAAATAGAGCTAGAGGAGAGCATTAGAGCTCTTGCTGCGAGGGTGACTCCCAATTCATTTACTGCTAAACGAGTAAAGTTACTACCGCTTTTCAGATATCAAGTCGCCAGGAAATTTAGGCTCACATAGCGATAGTCGTAGTCGTAGTAAGTTCCTCGGTAGCCGTACTTTCTCCTTGTGGAGCTGATAGCGAAGAGAGAGACGATAAAGGTGACGGCAGCAAGGCCAAGGGCGGTCCAGGCGAGAGCTTCAACAGTTTGAAGTTCGCGGCAGCTTGTGTAAAATTGTAAGAATGGTCGTCAGTCTCCCGGTCGCCGTAGTAGAACCCGGGGAGGAAGGAGAACGTACAGAGAGATGGAGGGCGCTCCGTCACAATTGCCACCCCACCTGACCTGCCTCCAGAGCTCAGCGCCGACAGCCCAAAATATGATGGTCATCAAGAGCCAGAGAGCGGAGCTCGCGATCGAGGCGAGGAAGAACATTGCTCGAGCAAAGATGAACGCGACGTAAGCCAAGCCGAAGAAGACGGTCCAGACAGCGCAGAACATGAGGTAGTCGAGGCGGGCTTTGAAGTCGCTAGAGGTGTACCCTCCTCTGCCACCAGGGTAGCCATCGCGGTCGAACGTGCTGTGAGAGGGATGTTAAGCATGGCTAGGCTGCGGCGAAGAGTCGAGGGTGGGCAACGTACTGGCTGAGGTACGCGACGAGACCGAGCTCTGCAGCACCGACTGCTGTGAGGAGGATGAAGAGAATGGGATGATATCCGGCCATTACAGGTGCTGCTGCGTGGACTTTGGGTCAAAGAACTCGGAGAAGTTCGTGATTATTCGCGAAGGGGAAGGAGTCGTAACGTAGGAGGGGCAGCTTGGTTAGAGACATCTCAAAGCAAAAGCCCCGTCATGGATTTAAATATCTTGAAAGGCATTTGCGATGATGAAAGCGCCGAGAGCAAGTGAAGAAGGGAGATCGACTGCTGACGTCACGATCGTTTCATTGACCTTGGAGAGGCACACACAAGCCTCACCTTTCGTTGCCTTGGCAGTTCCGAGAGCCAAAATATGGAGCAAATGCCTCTCCGCCAAGCCATGGATCTGATAACGAGTGTCCTTGCTTTCGGATTTCCCCCGTATGGCCCGGTTACATGCATGTATGGTTTCAATGAATACTTTATAAAGCTAGAACGCTTCTCCAACCGCTTGCGGTAAAGGGCAACTATTAACGAGACCCCCCACCCCACAGCAACCAAGGGACACTCAGGTAAGTACAACAGTTCATCAATACATTAAACGTTTTCATAACTAAAGGAAAGGGTACTAATTGTGGTATTGTAAGAACAGGAAGCGGGATCAAAATGAAAGGCATCCGGTACTCGAAAGAGGAACGTTCGTTATACAGAATTAAATATGTAGTGCTACAATGAGGAGGGTATTAGGACGCTTGAAACGGGGAGCGATTCCCACATCATTTACTGCGAGACAGGTGAAGTTAGTACTCCCTGTCAGAGAGCAAGTCCTCAGAAGTCTAGGCTTACGTAGCGATAGTCGTAGTCATAGTAGGTTCCACGGTAGCCGTGCTTTCTCCTTGTGGAGCCGATAGCGAAGAGGGAAACGATAAAGGTGAAGGCGGAAAGGCCAAGCGCAGTCCAGGCAAGGGCTTCAACAGTTTGAAGTTCACGGCAGCTAGAGGGAACGTGTGGGAATGATCATCAGCCGCCGAGGTTGACTAACAAATCGCCAAGCGGGGAGGAACTTACAGAGAGATTGCGGGCGTTCCATCACAATCACCACCCTCCCTGACTTGCCTGAACAGCTCGGCGCCGACAGCCCAGAAGATGACAGTCATGATAAGCCAAAGAGCAGAACTTGCGATTGAGGCGAGGAAGAAGAGAGCTCCGGCGAGCATGAACGCAATGTAAGCCAAGCCGAAGAAGACGGTCCAGCAGGCGCAAAACATGATGTAGTCGAGGCGCGCTTTGAAGTCTCGGGAGGTGTAGCCTCCTTTGCCGTCCGGGTAACCATCGCGGTCGAACGTGCTATACGAGGAATGCTGAGCACTAGGTTCCAGTGGATGGTTGACTTTGGGCAACGTACTGGATGAGATACGCGACGAGACCAAGCTCTGCAGCACCGACTGCTGTGATGAGGATGAAGAGGAGAGGATGATATCCAGCCATTACGGGTTGTCACTTCGTTAGCGTTGCGTCAAAACACTCGGGGGCTCGTGATTATTCGTGAACGGGGAGGAGTCGTAACGTAGAGGGGCGTTTCGGTTGGAGACTTTCGAAAACGAGGCTCGGTCATGGATTAAATATCTTGATTCCCGTTGCTATGATGAAAGAGCTGCGGCCATAATTAGGACAACGAGCGGAGCGGAGAGGTGCAAAGACGGGGATTGGACGCTGACGTCATCGTCCCATGACGTTGGAGAGGCGCCGCGTGCAAGCGCACAAGCCGGACCCACTCGACCTTAGCAATTCTTAAAGTCAAAATTTATGGAAATATTGGTTGATAAGAACCAATGCTGCGGGTTACGTCGTCCAAGAGAGTGGTGCTCCGTAGTTCGAAACGACGTTTGGGCGGAAAAACAAACGCCACCTGGGCTGCACAAAGTATGACGCCGAGGGTGCGGACAACAAGGTATTGGGAGCCCTCGAAAACGTGAAAAGAGGAGCATTGGACAGGGACAATATACACACATTATTATTAGGGCAGGCCCTCTGTCGTCATTCGGGATCGGGGAGATGCTCGGCCAGGGACATCGGCCGGGTGGACCGTAGTGATCGAGAAGCGTTCACGCAGAGTGTAATTCATAGAAGAGGTACTGTACAGTTGAAGAGATATATGTTTTGAGCTTGTGTAGTTGTGAGCTGGAAGCGGGACCAGGGCTACCAGGTTTCGAGTGAGTCTCGGAGCCAGTCCACGCTTGAGGCTTAATGTCATTCGGGGCAAAGATACGTCCACTACACAGCCTATTTAAGCGCAGCTGGGACCTCGTTTCATGCCGTAACTTGGTTGAGAAAGCGAAGGAATACCTTTCCAGAGGGGGGATGACCAGCATAACCGTGGGAGTATCGACGCTGAGCTCATTGCTTGCTTGTTCGATCCCACGTCCCGTGAAGTCTTCGAAATTGCGGCTCGTGCCTTCTTGGGTTCAACGGCGTAATTTTACAGTTTTCTTCTCCCTCAACTCTCCCTCCCCTCTCTAGTTCCCAAATACCCCATACGACGACATGGCTCCTCCTCATCTTATGACCCTTGCCGACCTCAGCGTCGCCCAGATCAATCGTTCCCTGGCTCATGCCGCCCACCTCAAAAAGCTGTCTCAGCCCGTCCTGAAGCCAAACGCCACCACGACCAAGCTTCCTTCAAACTCGCTTCAACACAAGTCCATCGCCTTGTTGTTCTCAAAACGCAGCACTCGAACGCGGGTCTCCGCCGAGACCGCTGCCGCTCTGCTTGGTGGGAGAGCGTTGTTCCTCGGCAAAGAGGACATCCAGCTCGGAGTGAACGAGAGCGCCGGTGATACCGCCAAAGTCATCGGTAGCATGTGTCAGGGAATTTTTGCTAGGGTCGGAGAGCACGAGGAGATTGAGGTAAGTCGAGGAAAAATCTGCTCCATACGTCAACGGCCTGGGGAATCGGCTTTCGTCGGTCTTACCCTCCCTAACGTACCCTGACTCTCTACCTTCTGCTCTCGTAGGAACTCGCTCGGCACTCTCCAGTACCAGTCCTCAACGCTCTTTCTTCCTTATGGCACCCAACGCAAATCATGGCCGACCTCCTTACCTTGCACGAGCACGCGCACCTCTTCTCCGGCGCATCCTCCTCCAAAGGCAACGCTCCCGAAGGCCTACCGGCTCTCCCACCACTTACAATCGCATGGGTCGGAGATAGTTCAAACGTCCTTCACGACATGCTCGTCACCTACCCTCGATTGGGACACAAGATTCGGGTCGGCACACCTTCGAACCCCAAGTACCACGCTCCCTCAGCGGTCTGGGATCGTATTAAGGAAGTCAACTGCGAGAAGGGTATCTTCTGGACGGACGACCCGAGGGAGGCCGTCAAGGGCGCGGACGTCGTCGTCACCGATACATGGTACGTGGCAAAATTTCGATCCGCTCGTCGTTCCCCCGGAGATTGACAGGTTTGGACCTGACAGGATTTCCATGGGTCAAGAACACGAGAAAGCTCAACGACTACAAGACTTCAATGGTTTCCAAGTCACCGAGAAGTTGTGCAAGGAAGGCGGAGCGAACCCGAATTGGAAGTTCCTCCACTGCTTGCCTCGAAAGGAACACGAGGTCGACGACGAGGTGCGTCAACATGCATTACCCCCTTTTCCCAGCGAGCTGATTGTCAATCACGAATCGAATTCAAGGTCTTCCACGGTCCTCGATCTCTCGTGTTCCCTGAAGCTGAGAACAGAAAATGGACTATCATGGCAATGTTCGAGTAAGTCGATCGAAGGGCCTTTTCGTACCTTGTACGGCGAGAGACTTGCTAACCATTTCGCTGTCAACAGTCAACTCTTTGGTCATTGGAAGTTGTAATAAAATCAGAACAAAGGAGCATTGTTTGTACTTCCTCCGTCGACCTCGTTATGGCCTCCAGAAAAGTCGAAGACTATTCCTTGTGTGCCACGCCGTCATTCTAGCGAGACTGACATGGGTGCTCGTACGTCAGATCGGTGGTAACGTACTACAGCTAAGAATGAAAAAAGCTTTGTTAAGGGCGGATTCCTCGTCCCTGCTAGCGGACAGCTGTCCTGCTTAGCAGAGGTGTGTTCGGCAAATTTACCCCTTCACTCGGCCTTCCAGCACAAGATATGGTGCCCCTATTTGGCAGTACGAATATCTTTCATTAACATGATCAGGGCGAATGCAACGCCTAAGGTATTAAGAACTTGTCCACCTCAGTGATTGAGGATGGGGATACATGTCGGTTCAGATGGAGCCTACATCAAACCGGCTCAAAGAAAACGTCCTATAATATATTGAACAGAAGAGTTGATCAGCCCAGATCTCCAGCATAATTTGAGACAAATCTTCATTATTCACCACGTCAATCTCGCCGCTGGGCTTTCTCAATCGGAACCAAATGTCGTTGACCGAAGACCGGGTTGAGAGAGATAGCAAACGGACTCCTAATGAACCCTTTAATTAGACCGCGGTACTCAACTATGCGCATTGGCACTGCTATACAGCATACCCGATTTATTGATAGCCCAAAGAGACGTAGGGGCTGGACTTTTTGCCGGCCGAAGTATCTTCCAAGGTTTTGTCAGAAGAGGTCCACTATACGACGAACCAGGGGAGCCAGTCTCGTAGCTTAAGTCGACGCCACATAAGGCGGTACCACTGAGTAGCGGTGAAAGCGTGTTAGGCCTCTGAGTTTAGGAGAATTGCGAGCTACGAACTCGGAAGCATTCGCTGAATACCACTTCATTCCAATTGCATCACAGCCCGGGAGTTGACTCTGTTATGAGGGAAGTCAACTTCATTGGACCGAAAAACAGAGAGAAGCCGCTTACATCAGGAACAAAGAGGGTTCGGGGGTCATCAGAAGGAGGCTGCGAGTCATACTCAACTTCTAGCGCCTCTGATAAGCTTGGGGTAACCTTCACCCTGCCTCGATCGGCTGAGGTCGCGTCCAAAACCTTGGATAAATAATATAATGCAGATTCATTCTCCCTCCGAATACGAATTCGACCTCTCGCACGACGGTAGGAGGGAGTCGGGGCGGCAGCTGCGAGGGCAGGCGTTGGGACAATCCTGCCAGACATCACTTAGTTTGGAGTGGCGTCAAGGACATGGAAATAAATCAAAAGCTTACGGTGGCAAAGAACCCTCTTTGAAATCTTGGCTATACTGAAGGAAGATAGCCTGCTGCAATGACTTCCAGTCCTCTTGTATCCCGGGGTCGAGAGCTGCATACCATCGCAAGGCACTCCCTATAAAGCACCCTGATGCCAGTTTGGCAGGCCAAGTCGGGTCATCGAGTTTTCCAACGTCGAGGGCTCGCTGCCGGATCCAATGCACAAAATCCTCTGCTTCTGTAGTACTCTTTCCCGTAAAATGCAGTCGATATCTCGAAAGCATTGCTTTTCGAAGCAGCTTCCAACTCGCTTGAGTCTCTTCGTCGAGAGAGCTCCACCATATCAATGCATCGCCCGCCATACAGGTGGCAACAAGATCTGCAATCCACGCATCGTCCCGCAATTTGCCTTCAGCTCGAGCCTGCTTGTTGACAGCCTTAATGAATTGCTCGCATTCCTTGAGGTCTTTCCCTTGGAACTCGAGATCGGCTAGTTCTATTATAAGGGAGATCGACCGGTCCCAGTGGAGAGGAGGTAGTCTAGAATGGATAGGCCATACCGTCGGTTGCCATGGGCGCCTAGGCCACTTGACCTCAATCGCCTACTCAGGTCTGGTCCGTGTTATGACGTCTAGCTGGGAGCCCTGGAATCCGTGCAGGGTGCGGTGCGTCGTTCTCGCTAGCTCGCCGCCTAGTCTACGTCTCACGGTTTATGTGATCATGTAGAGTGGCCAATCCCTTCCCAGTTCGCATGTAGACCGTTTGTGAAGCACATTGGCCTGCGCTTACAAGGCGTCCTGCCGCTCATTACTCATCGACAATCGACAGCTCTGCGCTAGCAAGTGACGCAACTGCCAGCCGCCTTCTGACTTGGTTCGCTCGACACCCCGAGGGTTGGATGCAACATCTTCAATAGAAAAGGCTCTAGCATACCCACCCCTCGTCTTCCGTACAAGCAATGAGTTAGAAATTTGCTTTTGCTATCGTCCACTTGTGTCACAACTACTGCTCTGACGCCGAATCCTAAACCGGTTCGAAGAAAAAATCCACGGGAACTTCCAGCGTCAACGATCCATACTCTATATCCAACCCGTGCAGCCATCATTGAACTCACTCCAAGGTAGCTGGCATAACTTTTGTCACCAGAGAACCACGAAGAGATGGCGGTCGAACTTGTGTGGGATGTTACTGCCCAAAGCGTTTAAAACATCAGGGGAAGGATGTTTCGAGGGCAGGAGCTACAAGCCTATAGACACCCGATGGATTAGGTTCGCCAACATGCATTGCCCCCTTTCCTAGTGAGCCAATGGTCAATGACGAGTGCAAGGTCTTTCACGGTCCTCGATCTCTCGTTTTCTCCGAAGCTGAAAACGGGAACCCCCAGGCTTCCGCAAAAGTCAAAGAGCATTCCTTGTGCGTCACACCGCCATTCCGGCGAGAAGAAAATAGGCGCTTGTCCGACAGACCGTATTGGCTCTCATCATAAATAGAAAGGCTCCTTCGATGGCGGATTCTTGGATTCCTCTTAGCGCACGGTCGCCCTGCTCAGTACAGATGCTGTTTGACTATTTAATCCCCTCGCATCTGCTTTCACGCACCGGACACAATGCCTCTATTTGGCAATACAGTCTTTAAAACCTTCTATTGACGCAATCACAGCAAATGCAACACCCGTCAATACCAAGAACTCGACGGCCGAGCCGCGTGAGAGTGCGAATATCTATCGAGCCGGCTCAAAGCTTAACGTCAAACCGGCTCAAAGAAAATTTTCTATAATTAATTGAACAAAAGAGTTAGTTAGCCCAGATCCGGGAGTAATTTGAGAGATATATTCATTATTTACCACGTTTATCTCGTCGTCGCTGGGCTTTGTGAACCGGAACCAAATGCCGCATACCGGGTCCTCGGCTGAGAGAGATAACAAATGGATTCCTGTTGAAACCTTTAATTAGACCAGGGTACTCACCAATGCCCATCGGCAGTGCAACAAAACAAACCTGATTCACTAATGGCGCAAAGTGACGTAGTGGCTTGACTATTCGGCGGCTGAACTAGCTTCCAAGGTTTTGTCAGGAGAGGTCCTCTATACGACGGACCAGGGGAACCAGTTCCGGAGCTTAAGTCAACGCCACATAAAGATAATATGTTAGAACTGAGTAGCGGCGGCAGTGTGTTAGGCATCTGAGTTTAGGAGAGTTGCGAGCTACGAACTTGGAAGGATCCGCTAAACACCACTTCATTCCAAGCGCATCACAGCCCGGGATTTGATTCTGTTATGAGAGAAGTCAACTTCATCAGGGAAAGAGGTTGCAAGAAGCCGCTTACGTCAGGGACGAAGAGGGTTCGGGGTGCATCAGAAGGAAGTGGGGAGTCGTACTCAACTTCGATCGCCTCTGATAAGGTTGTGGTGACCCTCAACCTGCCCGGTTCGTATGCGGTCGCTTGCAAAATTTTGGATACATAATAGACTACAGATTTACCCTTCCTCTGAATCCGAATTCGGCCTCTGGCACGACGTTTGGAGAGAGCCGGAGCGGCAGCTGCGAGGGCAGGTGTTGGGACAATTCTGCTAGGCATCACTTAGCTTTGGGTATCTCCAAGTACAATGGAAATAACTCAAATGCTTACAGTGGCGAAGAACCCTCTTTATAATCTTGGCTATACTGAAGGAAGATGGCCTGTTGCAGAGAATCCCAATCTCCTCGTATCCCGGGGTCGAGAGCTGTGTACCATCTTAATGCACTTCCCATAAAGCATCCTGATGCTAGTTTGGCAGGCCAAGTCGGGTCATCGAGTTTTCCAGAGTCAAGGGCTCGCTGTCGAACCCAATCGACGAAGTCCTCCGCTTCGGCACCGCTTTTGCCCGTAAAGCGCAGTCGATATCTCGAGAGCATCGCTTTTCGAAGCAGCTTCCAACTCGCTTGAGTCTCTTCGTCGAGTGAGCTCCACCATATCAATGCATCCCCGGTCATACAGGTGGCAACAAGATCTGCGATCCACGCATCGTCTCGCAATTTGCCTTCAGCTTGAGCTTGCTTGTTGACAGCCTTAATAAATTGCTCGCATTCCTTTAGGTCTTTCCCTTGGAACTCGAGATCGGCTGGTTCTATTATAACGGAGATCGACCGGTGTTGAGTGGTCCCAGTGGAGAGGAGGTAGGCTCGAATGGATAGGCGACACTGGACATACCGTTAGTTGCCATGGGCGCCTAGGTCGCTTGGCCTCAATCGGCTACTCAGGTCTGGTCCGTGTTATGACGTCTAGCTGGAAACCCCTGGAATCTGTGTAGGGTGCGTTGCGTCGTTCCCGCTATGTCTTTTCGCCGCCTGGTCTACGTCTCACGGTTCATGTGATCATATAATGGGGTGGCCGATCGTTTCCCAGTTCGTATGTAGACCGTTTGTAAAGCAAATTGGCCTACGGTTACAAGTCTTCTCGCTATATCTAGTTGCTGTACCGCTGTCGCTCATTAGTCATCGACAATTTTGCGTTCGCAAGTGACGTCAATTGCCGCCTCCTGACTTTGCTCGCTCGCGGCCGGCTTCAATCGTCATCCCTGAAACACGGCCAGCGGGCAACCCTCCGTCGCTGACTTGCGACATTGCAAGTGAGCACAGCACAAACAGTCGCTAGACATTAATCGTACGTCAGTGCACTTTGTGCTACAACCTCGTTTTCGGAGTCTCTCGGTCACAGGTGTTGACGCAAACCTCAGCCACACGGCACCTTTCGATTGGAACATTGCCCGGTGCCCTCTGGGATAGGGATCGACAATTGGCTTTAGCCCGTTTGGAGACTGCAAACGTTGTATTCTCCCCAACCCGGGACCTCTTCTCAATGCTAGCTGGGTGAGCTAAAGTGTTTCAAATCCTCGCCGAGCCCGCTGCGGATTGGATCTGGTGCGAATATCTCCCTCGTTCTGGCAAATTGGAAGCTTGTGCCAAGCTTCAGAATTACAAAGGACCCAAAGACATCACATTCGGATATCTTAGTTATACAGAAAAGAAAGGGTAAGACGCGCTCATCGTAAAATTATCCCCTGGACCGAATACTAAACAGGTTCGAAGAAAAATTCCTAGGGGTTGCAGCATTAACTGACCACACTCTATCCCTCATCCTTGCGACCATCATCTAACTCACCGCGGGGTAGTTATCATACCATTTGCCAGTAGAAAACCACACGCCGGTGCCTGTACTACTGTGACATCTCGCATATAACTTCTCTTTTGGATGGCAAAAATCAATACATCACCTCGATGGAACATAGTTCGAACTGCACCTGTTCCATCCGTCAGGGATATATTCATATTCCCACTACTATCTCTGTCATCGGTAGAAAGTTTCCAGTTTTTGGTCAAGAGGTTACCGTTGCAGGACGAGATGTTGGTCGAATTTGTGTGGGATGCTACCGCGCAAAACGCCAAATACCTGCATACGGATCAGGAGAAAGGATTTGTCGAGGGCAGGAGCTACAAACCTATTGGCGCACGGATCAGGTGAGTCCCACCTAACTCCGAGCAAGTCGTATCCCGGTATTTGTGACTGGGAGGAATGTTAGAAACTACCGTTACAAAAGTGCCAGGTCACAGCTTACCCCAGGAATGGACAGGGTCTGCGTACCATCAGAACTCGTACTCCATTCCAATTCCAGTGCATCTGCAAGAGATGGGGTCGAGCATAGTCTCCCATTGGATGGCAAGTGCTTTGATAAATAGTGATGGGTGGAGCAACCGCTTTTCGAAACCTTTACCCGGCCACGAGTCACTTTGGGAGCCGGAGCGGGGGACGCTGCTCCAGGGGGGATTGGGACCAGACTGTTAAACAAGATTGAAAGTTAATAGCAAGTCTTTCTTCAAGGGGGTATTCTCACCTGGAGATCGGACCGGTGGTGTCATCTCCGGGTCGCGGGTATCGGAGTAGCAAGGCTTGTTGGAGCGTCTTCCAGTTCGCCTGGGTATTCGAGTCGAGGTACGTGTACCATCGTAGTGCCTCTCCTGCTAAACAAGATTCCGCATATGCCACGATCCACTCGTTGTCCTTTTGCTTCCCCTCCTCGATAGCTTTGTCGCGAACCGCACGAATGAACTGCTCCGCCTCCTGTCCACTCCCGCCGCAGAAGGTTGAACCGTATTTCGAAAGGATTGCCTGGCTAAGAAGCTTCCAACTTCCTTGGGTCTCCTCATCAAGTGTGTTCCACCACACCAACGCATCACCCGCCATGCGAGTTACCGCGGAATCTGCCATCCACTGGTCATCGCGGTGTTTACCTTGCGCGAACCCGAGCTTCAAGAGGGCTGCAATAAAGTTCTTGCACTCAGTAGCATCTTGTCCTCGAAACTGCAGTTGTTCGCAATCTGTTTCTGGTGATAAGGTACGAACTGAGAGGTGGGGGGGGGTACAAGTAACTCGGAAGCCGATTGGACAAACCTCTTTCATCCATGGGCGCTTCACTTGGGAGTATTGATATAACGACAATTGTTCTTGAAAAATTTCCCCTTGAATCGAACAGACGAGCTCTAAGAGAGGTGAAAGGAAAGGTCGGCGGTGGTGGTCAGGCGTGTTTGGCATGGTACGAGGTGCGGCCGGATCTCACTTCCAACATCACTTTCCGGTTTAGGAAATGTTTGGGCAACCCTTTCAATGGCATTCGCGAAGACATCGTATCACATGAAACCATGCAGAAGTGAATTGGATCCATACCTCAGTATTGGACACGCGAACCTTGCTTCTAGGATCTCGGCCTGCCAATGCCTTTAGTGCACATGGTCTTCTGTCGGTGGCATGCGCGTATCTCGCCTCGTTCAGGAAACCAATTCTCCTTGACATGACAAGAGTCCATCGATCAGTACATCGGTAGATGAGTAGGGAGCTGGAGACTTGCAATAGAACTACCGGTGTGCAGTAGCTCAAAAGGCAGCAATAGGCCGGGACCGAAAACGTCACCGCGGCTTGGCAAGGCGAAGATTCAAGTCGCGAACTAGCGAAGTGTACGTCGTTGTGCTAGCCAGTGATACAGACACGCTTCATCCTCCCACGTCGTTTTGGACTGGCAAGATGCAGGGACGGGACTCTGCGGACGGAATAAAAGGTTATCTGCATCTACGTGTCTCCGCGGGTCTGGTTTATCTGACCACAATCTACACCCCGTTACTCTCGCTTCGTATCAGACGGATTATTAAGGCAGTGGAAGATGCAGGTACCAGCTGAGTAAACGGTAATGCTCCGAATGCTCACCTATGTCGGGAAGGTTAAGATCGCAAAGGTAAAGTTTTCTCTAATGGTGAATCAGGTTGAACATGAAGTTGAGCATCGTGATTGCAGGAAACCGAGGGACACCACATTCGCAAATCGCAAAAAATCAGGAAGAGAAGGGTGTGACCACCTTAGGTTAAGCAGTACAGTCTTATCGTCAGACCTTAAACCGGCTCGAGGAAAAATTCCTAGGTGCCGCAGCGTCAACAGACCACACTCTTGGCTTCGCCCACGTAGCCATCATAGAGCTCACCGCAGGGTGCTCCGTATAGGAGTTTTCAAATGCAAACCAAACATGGCTGTTGGAAGGGTTCCATCTTGGATATAACGGCTCTTTGGGATTTGTCAAATTAACGCAGGACCTCACAGGACCATACATAACTCGAACTGCACCTGTTCCAGTCGTCACGGATACGGTCATGAACCAATCGCGATCTGCGTCCCCGGCATCAACCTTCCAGTTTTTGGTCAGGAGGGTGCCTACGCACGAAGAGATGGCGGTTGAATTCGTTTGGGACTCCACAGCGCAAAAGCCTAAAAATCTATGGACGGATCGTTAAGGCGAAGCCTTTGACGAGGGGCGACAGCCACGTACATATTCCGGTCTGCCGAATTATCGAAGCTCCACATAAGTCCGAGCAAGTCGTACCCCGGTATTTGGGTCTAGAACCGATATCAGAAACTAGCAGCACGAAAGGCACCAGACCACAGCCTACACCGGGAATGAAAATGGCTTGCGGACTATCGGAGGCTGTACTCCACTCTACTTCCGACGCATCGGCAAGAGAGGAAGTCGAACCTAATCGATTGGTGGATGGTAAGCACTTTGATAGATAGTTGGGGGTGGAGCAACGGCATCTCCCGATCCGCATCCGGCCACGGCGAGTCGTTTTGGGAGCCGAGTCAAGTGACGTTACCGCAGGAACACTTGGTACGGGCTAATAAAAAACAAAGTAGAAGTGAGTATCGATTCCTATTCCCAGGGAACGGTTCTCACTTTAGCGCCAGACCGTCGGGGCCGTTTCGAGGGTATTGATTCAGCAAGGCTTGTTGAAGCTTCCTCCAATCCTCTTGGGTATCTGAGTCGAGGTATGTGTACCACCGTAGCGCCTCTGCGGCCAAGCAAGATTCCGCATACGCGACGAGCCACTCGTTATCCTTTCGCTTCCCCTCGTCGATCGCTTTGTCACGGACCGCGCGGATGAACTTCTCCGCCTCCTCTCCACTTCCCCCAGAGAACACCGGACGGTATTTTGAAAGCATCGCACGTCGAAGTCGTTTCCAACTTCCGTGAATGTCTTCGTCCAGTGCACCCCACCATCTCAGTGCGTCATTCGCCATGCAGGTTGCCGCCAAATCCGCTATCCACTCATCGTCCCGTTGCTTTCCTTGAGAAAACGCATGCTTTGAGAGCGCTCGAATAAAGTCTTCACACTCGGTTGCATTTTGCCCCCTAAATTCCAATTGACTGGAATCTGTTTCAGTAGACGAGGCGCAAGCCCGAAAGGTCAGCGGATAGCCAAGTCAAGCGGGTAGCCAAGGGAGGCGGTCTATCATCCATGAGCGGTTCGCTGGAGAGCAGTGATATAGTAACAAACGTCCTTGAGCTTGTTAGCCGTCGACCCTAATCTGCTACACTTGGGGAGTTGCAGTACGGTTGGAGCGGATGTAAGCGGTGGTTGTGGACTGGCGTTTGGCGAAAGACGAAGCGCGCGGCGGCAGGATGTCGCCTCTGAACACCTTCGTTTCCCGCCAGAGCACATGGTACATACATTAAACCTCGAAATCCTGTCGGCTCGACGGACAAGCGAATACACCTTCGGCAGCAAGCTGAACCGTCAATATCACACGCCACTTTATGGTGCCTTCACTTTCGTATAGATATCTACGGTTCGTTCGACATGGGCACCTCTTGCATTATCCCTGCAGCGAGCCTAAGTTCACGTACTCTACAAATTTACTTCAATACGGTTTTCTTTTATTACGTCTGTGAACGGTTATGAGACAAACTCTATCAAAGAGCTCGTGAAAGAGAACCGCGGATACGGAGGTCAAAGCTGACCATGGCTTTGGGTCTATATTCCTTCGAAGAATATCTATGTGTAATATCGGAGAGATTAGATTTTCACATTTGGTAAAACTTTTAGCACCAGGTCTAAGGCTGTCAGGTTACTTACGTTGGCTTCATTGGAGGTAGGTTTGTCTTTATAGAAGTCAACACTGCCCGAAATTCCATTTGACCACGCGTACAGGCATGCTAATGAGCGGACAATGGTAAGTCGAGGATTCAATCTCCCGCTACGATTGCCACATACTGGATCCATTCATTGCAGAGATCGTATCGTCTCCCTTTGGCTCAGAAGATATCTTCCAGGCACTCGTCACAAGCAATCCCTCTTTGTGGATGTTCCATGATCCAATTCCTGAGCTTGAGTCTATTGGGGATATTGTAGCCCAGCTTAGAAATGCTGATGTCAACATCAATTGATTACCAGGAGGTAATGTGATGTACTGACGCCGAGGTAGCTGGGTTGCTCTTTTCCCACAGGATTCCCAGAACATCGTAATTCGCGACTTGGTTCTGTTGACTGAGTGTTAGTAGCATGAAACAGGATGCTAAGATTGAACGCTCACATCAGGAATATATAAAGTTTGTTGCTCGTTCCTGTCATCTTTGCGGTACTCGACCTCTAGGGCATTGTCTAAGGAGGCTCCAACAAGCAAATGGCCCAGATCGTGGCGCTGCCTGGATAGATAATATTTCTGTGGATCACCATTCCTGATCAACTTGATGTAACCTCTGCGGCGAGCCTTGAAAGGAGGGCTTGTTACAATCGCAGATGGGGGCGTTGGGAAAATACTAAGGCCAAGAGATGATGAGACGGAATTCATGTCTTTTGGGCTCAGTTTAATGACTACATTACCTGGATTCTTGGCTGTCCTCGCCCTCTCTAGGGTACTGCATAAAAATCGCACGTTGCAGGGCATTCCAGTCCTTTTGAACATTCATTTGAAGCGAGGAGTACCATCGTAGCCCTCTCCCAGCAAAGAATGGAGAGGCAAACGTGGCGATCCACTGCGGATCTTCCAGCTTTCCGGCATTGCGGGCTCGCTGACGAATCCAGAAAACGAATTTCTCTGCTTCCTCTCCGCTCTCCCCGCAGAATATCGGTCCAAACCTTAAGAGTAACGCCTTTCGAAGAAGCTTCCAGCTTCTTTCAGTAGCTTCGTCAAGCTCTGTCCACCAGTGTAGGGCATCTTGACGCATACAGCTCTCGACAAATTCGGCAATCCATTCGTCGTCTCTTTGCTTGCCCTGATCGTAAGCATGCTTCATCACGTCGGCGATAAAGTTTTCGCATTCGCTTGAGTCCTTTCCAAAAAACCTGAGTTGTTCGGATCCTACCGATTCTGAGAAACGAGCACTTCCAGTTAGATGAATGTTCACTGGACGTAAGTGAGGTGGACACTGCAGCGGTCATAAACCCACCACTCGCAGGGCTGGGCGCTTCCATGAACTTGAGCCAATACCAATACAGTTATTTGACGAGTAAGAGAGGCCCTCTGCTGTGAGTAGGGCTGTGGTGGTTGGCTGACGAGTTCAGCGCAAACACGAGCAAACCACGGCGACTCCCAACTTCGGTCAGTAGACCATGCCGGGCACCTCGAGGACTATTCAGGTCTGTGTAGTGAACCAACCGTCACTTAGAACCAAACAAAGCGAGGCGACCGACTAAGCGTGCGACAGTGCCAGCCAACGGCACCATCCTCCGAGATCGTTTCGGTCCAGCAAGATGGCGGAGGTTAGGGCCCGAGGAGACACTGTGCGTATACAAGACCTCGCAATGATATAGGTGAGGGGTATTAGCTTGCATTCTTATCATATGGGCTCATGATCCCATTGATCGTAGTTTCAGCCACAGTGGAAGGCACGACCGGTGGCCAAGCGAGGAGTGTAGTCCCAGACCCTTGTATTTATAGCTCTAGGCTGAGTGTAGTTCTCTTGTATTTGATTAGAGTCAAAGAGTTCAGAAACAGAATTATTTAAGTCTCCGGAGATCTCAGATCTCTCGACAGGAAGGGCTCTCCCTTCTCATCTGGGTATGATCACCGATCCTGAAACTTGATCCTGGACCGTTTCGATAAACATCTCCTAAAGGACCTCTCACCGTCAACGACTTGTACTTTATGATTTGTCTTTGGAACGAGCCATAGCACTCACTGCACAGTCTTCCAAATAACTTCGTTCCTCTGAAAACCAGACAAGGTTATTACGAACGTTCCACTTTGGATACAGCGTCCCTGCATTTTGGCTAAAAGTGAGTACAGTACGCTGATGAGCGATACTCCAACTACACCTTTGTTAACCATGGCGAATAGCAGGAAGTTTTTGTCGGCAGCTTTATCATCCGTTAAAAGCTTCCAAGGACTTGTCAGGAGAGTTCCGTCGCGGAGGTTACATATGGAGGTTGAATTTGTTCGCGATTCGACAGCGCAGATACATAAAACACTACAACAAGATCAGGGAAAAGGCTTCGGATGAGGGAGGAAGTGCGCACGTATCTGACCCCTTGGCTCCCAGCAAATCGTACCCGGGTATCTGTGACTGGGAGGGACATTAATGCTTGTTAGTAGAAACGGAGCAAGTCACGACTTACCCCAGGAATATACAATGCCTGCAGAACGCCTGAGCTAGTACTCCACTCCACTTCTAAAGCATCTGCGAGGGAATACGTAGCGCATATTCTGTTGTTAGATGGTAAAATTCTGGATAAATAGTGAGGGGTAGAGCAACTGCTGTTCGAAACCCTTATTCGACCACGGCGAGTCACTTTGGTAGTCGGGGAAATGGATGCTGCCGCGGGGGGAGTTGGTACCAGACTGGTCAAAGCGACATCGAGGGTGAGCAACAAGGTCCTCTTCTTGAGACGATTCTCACTTTGGTGCCGGACCGCCGGAGCCACCCCGCGGGTATTGAGTCAGCAAGGCTTGCTGCAGCGTCTCCCAGTTATATTTGATATCCGAATCGAGGTAGGCATACCACCGTAGTGCCTCTCCAGCCAAGCAAGATGTCGCGTACGTGACGACCCACTTGTTATCCTCTTGCTTGCCTTCATCGATAGATTTGTCGTAGACTCCACGGATGAACTTCTCCGCCTCCTCTCCACTTCCCCCATGGAACATTGGGCGATACCTTGAAAGCATCGCACGCCGAAGTAGTTTCCAGCTTCCTTGGACTTCTTCATCCAGGGCGCCCCACCATCTCAACGCGTCATTTGCCATGCAGGTTGCCGCCAGATCGGCTATCCACGGGTCGTCTCGTTGCTTTCCTTGAAAAAATGCATGCTTTGAGATAGCTCGAATAAAGTCTTCGCACTCGGTTGCATCTTGCCCTCGAAACTCTAATTGAGTGGAATCTGTTTCAGAGGACGAGGGTGAAAACGAAGTTCGGCGGACAGCTCAGCCAACCGGGCGGTTTCGTGGACAAACCTCCCCCATCCATGAGCGCTTCGCTTGCGAGCAGCAATATAGCAACAAGCGTTCTTGAAATTATTTGTCCTTGCCCTGGCCCGACTTGCTTGGGGAGTTGCAGCAGTGGCGGGCGTACGTAATCGGTGGTTGTGGACCGAACGGACGAAGCGGCGACGAGATCTCACTTCTGAGCACCCGCCACAGAGGAAATACTGCACCACCTCGAACAATGTCGTTCCAGGACTAGCAGAGACGCTCGGTATGAGTTTCACATAAGTATCGGACATGTGAATCCCATTTGAATTCCAAGACCTTGTCTGTTGGTCAAGCCACCTTCCCACACCCGTCCTGAAACTAATTTGGTTGCCGATGTCGGGTGCAAAGTTTATATTCATATCACATCCGGAAGGTAAATAGGCAAAGGTGAATGCACGTGGATGGACAACATAAACAAGGAGCAGTCAGAGGATCAGGAACCGTAAACACCGGCCAATGGGCTCTCTGGCGCCATTTGAAATAGGATAGACTCTCGGTCCCGCTCATCTGCCGGGGTGGATGCGATAATCTAGAACCCTTCAAAGAGAAGGATGGGAGGTTTACGCGTTCACAGGGAGCGGGTACAGGCTAGCTAGCACATTTAGACGAAAGTATACGCTCGAGATTCGAAATGAATCATAACATCTCCGCTACATTCAAAAAGAGCGGGGTCCCTCATTTCAGGTAGGATCTGGGTTTAAAAACTCGAGGAAAGCGCTTTCGGAGTTCTTCGGAATGGACGATGACACGTCACCGCGAAAGTGTCGACACTGAGTCTATGTTTGCTCGTCCCGCGTCCCGTGACCTCTCCGATGCAGCCTATGTTCACAGTTTTCTCTCCCTCCTTCGCTTCGAATTCTTGTTTCCCAAAGTCCGTGCACATGAAAATGGCTATCAATCTTACGATTCTTGCGTCGGACCCTGGATCAATCGTTCCATAGCTCGTGCCGCACACCTCCGGAAGCTGGCTCAACGGATCCTCGAGCCAATTGCCACAATCAACAAGCTTCATCAAAATCTCTTCAGCACGAGTACCTCGCCTTGCATTTCTCAAATCACCGCATTCAAATTGTACTTTCGTAGTGAACACAGGTTCACGTTGCGCCAAAGAGCCATCGGTCTCATCGGTCTTGCCCTCCCTGACCTCCTCTAACTCTCCACCTTCGAAATTCGCCAGTAACTTGCCCGAGACTCTCCATTACCAGTCCTTGATGCTCTTTTCTTGCTACGGCATCCAACGCAGATCCTGGCCGTCCTTTTAATCTTTGGACGAACCCGCGCAGGCGTTTCCACCGACCAAAGGCAATATCCCGGAAAGCTTAACGGCTCTCCCACCGGTTACAGTTGCCTGAGTCTGAGCTAGCTCCAACTTTTTTTTACGACACGCTCGCCATTTACCCCCTGCTAGGGCACAAGGTGTGCGCTGGAATGCTCTCGAATGAGCCCACTCGACGACGTAGAAAACCTTCCCCACTAAAATACCCCCGTGATGGCATATAAGTGACGCCCTTCTCGGCTCCGTTCGGTGAACTTAGTCCTCGGTTCCTCTCAGTCAAGTCTCGGGAGGTGCAAGGGGTGGCTTGAGAATTGTTCCCAGTACTTATCTCAACGGACCTTTGATAGGGCGAGACTCTCTTTGAAATTGTATGAACTTGACATCATGTCGAGCTCTCATTTTTTAAAAGATTACAATTCCAAGCCTCGGACATCGCTGGCACGTTGGCAGATAAAGGGTTCCTTCGGCGTATATTGAGCCTGCTTCCGCTCCAGATCCTAGCTGGGCTCGAAGAACATATCCTAGAAACTTTCTTAGCGTCAGCAGACTGCATTGGAGGCTGTGCCTGTGATGACTCTTGGGCCTCACCGCCTGATACTCCCTTGCAAATTTCTTTTCGGAAAACGCAACAGCATTGGTGGTGGTGACCCACCGCGGGTATAAAGTTTCTTCGAGACACCGGAAGGTCAGTACAACACGTCTCATCATCCTAACCCGAGCCGTACCCTGACCAGCCATCGCTGTGAGAGCCAATATACTATCTCCAACGTTCACAGGAGAAAGTCTCCAATTATTTGTGAGAAGAGTACCAGAGCAACTAGTAAAGGCGGTGGATTTCGTCTGGGAGTTTACAGCGCAAATGCCTAGAAAACTGTTGACGGGTTAAACAAAGATTTTTGAGTAGAATGCAAGGTACGGACTTGACGCGTGGCTTTGGCTCGTCGGTGAGCCACTTCATCCCCAGTAGATCATACCCAGGGATCTGTGACTGTGGGGAACAGTAACGTCAGGAGCACGGTAGTCGATGAGTCACAACTTACGTTAGGAATCGACAATGTTTGCATGCCGTCTGAACCAGTACTCCACTCCACTTCCAATGCATCTGCAAAAGAGTGAGTAGTGTCTATTCCTTTGTCGGATGGCAAACACTTTGACAGATAATGGTGGGTGGAGATACTGCTATTTGAAACCCGTATCCGGCCACGGCGACTCGGTTTGGCAACTGGAGCAGGCGATGCTGCCGCGGGGGGCGTCGGCACAAGGCTAATCAAATAAAAGTGAAGTGAGAATCGAGTCCATCTTTGGAAGCATATCTCACTTTAGGCCCGGACCAGTGGCGCCACCTCGCGGCCATTGAGTCAGCACGGCTCGTTGCAGCTTCTCCCAATTCTGCTTGACGTCTGGGTCGAGGTATGCGTACCACCGTAGCGCTTCTCCAGCCAAGCAAGATGAAGCGTGGGTGACGATCCAATCGTTATCCCTCTGCTTCCCTTCATCGATCGCTTTGTCGTAGACCCCACGGACGAACTTCTCCGCCTCCTCTCCGCTCCCACCATGGAACATTGGGCGGTACCTCGAGATCATTGCGCGCCGAAGTAGTCTCCAACTTCCTTGAATGTCCTCATCTAGCGCACTCCACCATCTCGTTGCGTCATACACCATGCAAGTTGCGGCAAAATCTGCTATCCACTGGTCGTCTCGCTGCTTGCCTTGAGCGAAGGCATGCTTCACGATGGCTGTGATGAATTCTTCGCATTCGGTTGCATCCCGGCCTCGAAACTGTAATTGACTGGAATCTGCTGTTTCAGGAGAGGAAAAGCGGACCGAAAGATCAGGGCCCAGCAAAGTCTGGAAGTCCAACAGACAAACCGTGTTGATCCATGAGCATTTCACTTCAGAATAGCGGTATGGCAAAAGGGCGTCTTTAATCTTATTGGCCCCCCAGCCTGAGCAGCTTTCTGTAGGGGGTTGCAGTCCCGGTGAGGCGTTCGTACGCGGTGGTTGTCGGTCCGGGTTCAGCATCGTACGCGGCGGCAGGATCTCACTTCTTCGGTGAACAGCTATTGCCGGTAAGAGGAAATATTGCGCCAGCCCGAGCACCGTCGCTCGGGACTACGAGAAACGTTCGGCATGTTTAACAGATGAAGCCGTGCAAATACGGCGAGTCGATCGTTTAGCTGGGGGAGAGACATGTGGATCCGGTTTTGATCACGCACCTCGCAAACAATCATTTCGGTGTAAAAATATGATCTCCGCTCGCCAAGCATGGTCATATCAAGTCAAGAGGGCCTTTCTGATGGAAGATCCCATGGCTCCGTACCACACATACGTATACTCATGCTGCTCCTAAACTGGGCGTGCCGCTCAACGAGCATACGTCCAGCGACACGCTCTCCTTCCCTTCCAACGTCAGATACAACACCAAACTCATAGCGTACATTAAGCTCAATTTTTTCTTTGGCAGCGATTCAGGTAAGACAGAAAGCTAGACGGCCGAATCCAGCTGCGGTTAGGTGCGAGGCGGATATGTTAAACCGGCTCAAAGAATAGCTCCTACAAGGTAATGAGAGAGGAGCGTCCGCTGGGTTAGGTTTGGGTTATGGTGGATATGGTGGATTTCTTATTTACCAAATCAATCTCGTGGGTAGGCTTACTTGTTCTAAACCATATCCCGGTGGGGTACCCCTTGTTCGATAGACACAGCAAGCGCTCTCCTAGACGTATGAGTCAGCTTCAACGGGGTCATTTGTCTCGTGCTGTGTACAACGTACCCGATCCAGTTACCCCGAGAACAGATCCTGCTTTTTGATCGTTTCCCGACCAGGATATCTTCCAGCTTTGGTCACGACCGGCCCAGCATACAACTCACCCGCAGATCCGGCTCCAAAACTTGATTTCACACCACATAAGACTAATAGGCTAGATAGTGAAGTAGCTCGTAACGCTCATGGATCTTGTGAGCTTGGGAGAACTCACTTTTCGTCCATGATATCCGTGTCGAGCCACTGCATCCCGACAGCATCACAACCTCCAATCTGGTTCTGAATAATCGGCAGTGAGATGTAGCAAGACGATATGTGGAAATGAGTCTCACATTGGGAATAGACAAAATCTGAGGAGAGTTGCGGTCATGGAGGGATTCCCACTCCACTTCTAATGCATCAACTATCGCTGTAGTGACCATCACTCGACCTTCCTCCTGTGGTTTCCCGCATAGGACTTTGGAGAGATAATATATATCGGAGTCGCCTTCTCTGGAAACTCGGATGCGACCCCTCCGCCGACTCCGGGTGTCGTCAGGTGCGGAGGCTGCCAGAGCTGGAGTTGGGACAGTTCTAGTACGAATTATCAGCATTAGTAAACTTGTTTATGTCTTACAATAGAGGCGGGACTTGCAATTGTAGGGAATCGTCTTCGAATCCCGGACTGTACTGGGCGAAGATTGCTTGCTGAAGCGAACCCCAATCATCACGGACTCCAGATTCCAGAGTTGTATACCATCTCAAGGCACTTCCCACAAAGCACCCTGAAGCGAGCTCCGCAGTCCAAGAGGGGTCATTGAGTTTCCCCACATGGAGAGCCCTTTGTCGGATTTGGTAAACGAAATCCTCCGCCTCAGCGCCACTTTTGCCATAGAATAGAGGTCTACTGGTGAATCGGGATATCATTGCTTGTCTCAAAAGTCGCCAGCTGCCTTGAGTCTCTTCATCCAGCAAACTCCACCATATCAGAGCATCGCCCGCCAGGCAAATTGCGACGAAGTCCGCGATCCACAGGTCATCCCGTAATTTGCCTTCGGTTCGCGCATATCTATTAACGGCAGCTATAAATTGTTCGCATTCCTTGAGGTCCTTCCCGTGGAACTCGGGATTCTCCGTCGCTGTTATTAAGCAATGTGAGAATCTTAGGCGGTTCCAATGGAAGGAAGCGATGTTGAGTGGGTAGGCGATCAGGCGGAACGCACCGTTAGCTGACATGAGCGCTTTGATCTCTGTACTCCAGGGGTTTATTTAGGTCCGGTTCTTGCTATTACGTATATCTGTTTGCCCCCAAATTTGGACAGAGGTGGCCGATTAAAAACGACAAGCCACACTCAAGCCGAACTCCACCCATTCTCACGCCACTTGTTTTTGAAGGGCCCGCTCGGTCCGGTCAAGACCCTTTCCCATCGGACAGGTCAGGATATCTGGAGAGGTCCATACGTAAACAGGTCTCCCTCTTTCGTCCAACAGAGTAGTTTTAAGTTCTCTTCTTTGCCTCGCCCTCTTCCTCGGGTTTCCACCCCAAGGGTCCTTTCTACTAGATCAGTTGTCCTTCGGCTTGCGCCGCATGACTTCACAATTCAACCGCCCCTCCTCAGAGCAATCATCACAATAACACGCTCCACTACAAGCCACTGTATCCAGATCATCGTGGTGCAGTGCTCAATGTCGCATCTTCTCCGAGACTGCCACCTCACGTTTAGAGGAGGAACTTCTCTCTCATCAAGGGCGTCATCCGGCCCTTGGCATAAGCATAGACATCAGTAAATATCGTCAGAGCTATTGAGAGCATGTACAAAGGAGCCTTTCCAGGGTGTGAGAGCCCAACGAAACTGAGTTCAGTGGGGGAGTATAACCTTCACGTCTGAAGAACCATGACGGATCGCGACCCGTTTCGCTGATTCTGACGTCCGCGAACCTTTAATTTGATTATGTCTTGAATTGTGACGAAGCACCCGAAATCGCAAAAGGTCTTCACTAACGGTTCGCGAAGGTGCCATTACTGCCACAGCCTAGGCAAGTCGAGGTACCGGTGATACTCACATCTTAAGATTGCTGATTATTTGGTGATACTTTGAATTCAATTGAGAGGTTACAACCGTAGCCGTAAGACTGCAAAGACTACTGTGTTTACCAGCCACTCGGCGGTCGATGGCTAAGTTGAGCAAAAGTAAGGCTACGATCCGATGAAGACCCGTGGAGACTCCCATGAGGCTAATCCCCACTCTTCGATTCAAAAGCAACCAAACATTTTCCAGAAAAAGTCTGCCTAATAATATCGACTCAGAGCATGCTTAACGGAGCAAGAAACTGATCTTCTTCGTGTGAGTCGGCAATGTAAACTAACCCCCCCCCCTCCCCAAGACCTCAAACCGGCTCAAAAAATAGCTCCTAACGTTACAAAGGATATACATAAGTTTAATCTAAGAAATGCTTGGTAGTAAATTTCTGCAGCACTTACCACGTCGATTTCGTGACGGGATTTCACGGTTCCCAACCAAATGTTCCCTATATTGCCGTTCCTCGACATAGAAAGCAAGCGCGTTCCTTTTGAGAGAGGAAGCGAACTCAGAACGCAAAAATATGCAGATGCCTTTCGAGTCCGACGTACCGGACTCGCTGAATGCATGCACGGCCCTTTTTTCCCTGACCTGAAGCAGCTTCCAAGGGGCCTTCAAAACTGGCCCAACAAATGCTCGATTCGGAGATCCGACGCCCGAACGTGAGTCTACCCCACATAAGGCTAGACAGCTAGACAAAAACATTATTATCAGGGCGGGTTAATAACGTTCACGACAAGCTCGGAAGCTCGACTTACTTGTCCGTCTTCGCCGTATCCCGATGATACCACTTCATCCCAAGCACGTCACAGCCTGAAATTTGATTCTTATCCTCCATATGAGATGGAGACTTCGATTAAGTGTAGAGTTAAGACTCACATCAGGAATGGTGAGGATCTGTCCACCGTCACCCGCGTCAAGCGATTCGTATTCCACTTCCAAGGCTTCGGAGAGCGACGAGGTAACGACTACCCGACCAGGCTGAACTGAATGCTGGTCCCAGGTCTTGGACAAATAATAGCTCCCGGCGTCTTTCTCCCTGCGAACTCGAATGCGGCCTCTCCGCCGACTTTTGGTGACATCTGGCCCAGCGAGTGCCGACGCAGGCGTCGGAATGGTGCTAAGGTGGTTAGGCGCACTGATACTTTGATATCAGTAATTGTAAGGAAATAATAAAGCATGGAATACTTACGTTGGTACGGCACTTTCAATATTCTGATTATATTCGACGAAAAGTGCGTGTCGCAGTAGTTCCCAATCGCTCCGCACACCTGGCTCGAGGAGCGAGTACCAGCGTAGCGCGCTTCCCGCAAAGCAACCTGAGACAAATGCGGCGATCCAACTAGGATCGTGCAGTTTGCCCAGGTTGAGTGCCCTCTGCTGGATCTGAAAGACGAAATGCTCGGCCTCGGCACTGCTTTCCCCATAGAATAGGGGTCGATATCTGGAGATCATGGTTTGTCTCAGAAGTCTCCAGCTTCCTTGGGTGTCTTCGTCGAGCGCGCTCCACCATATCACCGCATCTCCCGCTAAGTGGATCGCCACATAGTCGGCAATCCACTCATCGTCCCGCAATTTGCCATGAGCATGCGCCTCCCTGTTAACCGCTGTAATGAACTGCTGGCATTCTTCGAGATCTCTCCCTCGGAACTCTAAATGGCGTGACTCTGTTGTACAGTAGATGGGTGATTTGATCGGTTTAAGGGGTGGGAAGAGGGTGTCGATGCGCCTTCGAAAGAATGAATCCGAACATACCATCTGTCGACATAGGCTCTTCAGTCCTTTTGAAGCCTTGATCGTTTGTTTTCCGTGCCGAATACGGGGAGTAACAATGTTCACTCGGTGGAGTCTTGTAAAGCGGTGAGATTTGTCGTGCAAGGCAAACTCCTAAAGATCACACGCCACTAACCCGGGTATCCGCAGCCCCAGGATTGATTGTCATTACCTGTTGATACGCTTTCGCCGTCAAGGCGATCAATGTCATCTTTAAACCTGATATTGATCCCAACTCAGACTTGAGTCACGAAAAACTCCTTCCTGCGGATCTCTCGGTTTCCGTTGACGTTTTGAGCCAATAAAAGCGAGATTTCTATCGAAGGAGATCGAGCTCTGAGAGCA
>WSTX01000057.1:0-26486 GCA_019633405.1 Tulasnella sp. 408 | reverse complement strand
AGGCCCGGGATATTATTCGGGGTCGATTAAATAAAAATACACCTCCAAAAATATTTAATCGTATTTGAGCAGGCCTACAGGCCATTGTTCTCACAACGCCATGGCCCTCGATGTTACGTCTCATTGCAGCTACTGCTTGTTTGACGACGACGACGCGCGCCAGCTAGGACTGTGACTGCTACTATCTCTGCCGCCCATGTTTCGAGGTGACTGCGTACGGTAGAACATCACGGCAAGCTGCATCTAACGCGACACCTGATGCCGAATTAGTCTCCGAGGCCAGACTGAAAACAACTTGTGAGGGCTCGCAGGTGATGCCGAATCAGATATCAAGAGCAGCCTCTGGCGACCACCAAAGAATAACAATCAATTTTTGTCTCGTATCTATGTTCCTTGATTTTGAGCGAAGTCTCCCTTCACTGTCAGTTTTTGCCTGATCCGATTTTCCCGATTTTTTACACCTTTTTGTATAGTTCGACAGTTCCCCATTCAACGCTACAGACTATCTACGTCGGTTGTGGATTGTTTTACAGCGACTTAGATAGTCCAGATTGGAAGTGATATGGTCGAGATGGGCGACGCGTGGAGTGCAAAGAGAAATTCAACGGCGAACGATTTGTGTAAGTACCCTAATGGTCCTCCATACTTCGACCCGCAGGTTAGAGTCACTCATCAGGCTATACTATGCTCTCGTTGCGGTCTCTAGACTCGCTCACTTCTCTCGTCTTTTTTAAGGGCCACCGTATTTATCTTTGCCGCGGATGCCGACGAAGTCAAACCAGGGTTGGCAGGACGCGATATAGCTCAGGCAAACGTAACCCTGTCTATGTGACGAGTGACGAGACGGAAAGAAGCGGTAGGAGTCAGCTGTGGATCAGAAATGACAATTCGTCGACTACGATACAGGGACTGTCAAGACATTAGGTCAACTGTGTGCCCAACATTATGGCGTTTGAGCTAACATAATCCATCTATAGACACCTTATGCAGCAGTGATCTTTCCTTTATTTTTCCTCCCAGCTCTCCTAGCGTCATTAGTGCGGTGGGGATGAACCTGAGCATAGTGACGGGGCTTAGGCCAGGGAGGGATTGGAGCAGCGCTACAGGCTAATGCTGATTGATACTCTCCTGTGAATATTTTCCATGAATTTCCGGACCGGACATCTGTCTTTTAAGTAAACTGGCGCGGCGGTCACGGAGCGAGGTGGTGGAGGCCGAAGTCGCCGGTAAGAATCGGGGGGGGGGGAGGGGGGTTGAGACTAGGGCGTTTGTACTCTCTCGGCACGTCCTGACGTTCACGGCACCCTCCGAACGTGATATCATCGTCCCTTGTTTATTGTTTGTCTCGGCCATTCAAGCCCTTCCAGCCCTTCCTTGGCGGGGCTCCGAATATTGTGTCGGGCCAATTCACCGCGTTGTTGCATCTGTTACCGTCCGAAGAAGGCAACCCTGGCAATGAAAGTGAGAGTTCAGGTGCAATCTTCTCCCTTTGCCTACACGTCGAACCCGTGCTAGGACAATGGCCAGAGGACAATACACGCTTGTATTCGTGTGTTTGCGTGACTCTTTGCATCCGATGCTGATCCTAGTTGCCTTAGAGCTAGATGAGGCAGTTTGGAGAGAAATGATGCTTCTCCTATCAATTTCGGCCAGTGGGGCCGGCGGAACACGAATCTTTCCGAGGCTAAGAGCAAACTCGAGTATGTCGAGACACGTGATTTTTGATCATGATACTCTGCAAATTCAATTCCGCTCGGTCAACGAATGTTGTTCAATCTGACCTATTTAGGCAAGCGGGGAAGCCATTTTGAAGGTGAAACCTTTGCATGTGAGGACGGGTCTCGAAGTTTTATATTCCGCGTATTCAGTTCTTCTGCGACATGATCATAGTAGACTACGAGCCGTTACATACGGGGACGCCGAAGGGTGTCGTGTGCATCGAAGTTCGTGAAGTTCGGCGGTAAGCGGCCATTGAAACGGCCCGTCGAACGGAAGCGCTCTTTGCGCAATCCACTCAAACTACCCCCCACCGCCATCCTCCATTCCGCTGGATCTCCTCAACTCTGCCACCCTCCAGACCAGATCATGCCGTCAGGTGTCGCATGGGTTGCATTGCGTCTCCCAACCTCGGTCGGAGTTTAGCTCGTCATTGGTGGCCGCCGATCATAGCAAACTACCCCAGAGGCGACACAGATGCAGACGCCCCATCACCACCTGCCTATCACCAGCCACCGTCCCGGTCTCAACAGGAAAAAAACACATCACAGACTTCGTTGGTATCTCTCTAGAGACGAGCGTGCTGGATCGCATCCGTGAGTTGCATGCTTCAGTCCACATTACAATCACCGGGGCGGTACCTAATTCCGAGCCTAGCTTTTTCCTCATCATGAGTGGACAACGACACGTTCCTCAACTCCTCCTTCCTCGATTACATTCAAGACTTGAGCGCTCGTGCATGCAGCGTTGTAATCAGCGCCGGCGGTAACTCGCAGGCCCAGGCGACCTTGAACCCCGCACGGCCACCGCGAAGTCCCGAACACCAACAACAGCGCCAATCCAGTCTAGGTACCCGGCTTCACGTCATCCCCACTGCTGACGATAAGCACGAACCTCCTCTACTCCATGAAAAACATTTCCAACTCGTCGGCGTCGAGTGGTACTTCGGTCTTCCTTTCCTCCACGGCAAAGAAATTTCCTCACATCATCGAAGCAACCACTTCGATCCTCGGAGTCAGCCCGCTCGGCTTCCAGATTGCCAACGAACGCGACATCTACGAGAGCCACGGAAAGAAGTCAGCTCCTTATCACATTCCCCGGTACATGCCGACTGGGAGCGAGTAAGGTCGACTACGCTGCCGACGGAACCCACGGGATCGCCTCGAAATGTGATGCTTGTGGACCTCGACGACTTGCTGGCACCTGGTTTCCTCGACCATTTCGGTATGCCTCGCCATTCCGTCTCCTTTCAGCAGTGAGTTCACTCTTGTAATTCTGCTGAGCCGTGTAGAGCGCTGATACGAGCTGGCTCATTCCAGGCTACAAGGATCACGCCTGCGACAATGGTGCCGTTCCGATGCCCCCGGCAAACAGCTTTCCTCGTTTACCAGGCCCATGCGTCTGTGCAAAACTCCTGGAAACCTTACATCAACGCCTCTCAGGTCATCAACTCAGCGTTAGATTGTCGACTTTCTTGTATCGGGGAACATGCTTTCTCTGTTATTGCTCGAGACCAATCCCGCCTCCTGCGGTTCGGCCGGTACCTCTGACTCCTATGCCTCCGGTCTCTCCCTCATCGACCTCGCTCTCTAACGTGCTTCTATCAACACGCACCAGATCCTCTCAACAACGGCGGTGTCGGCCAAACCTACCACCTCTTCACTCCTGCCCCCGAACAACATGTCGACCTTCCGTCAATGAAAGACGACATCCCTCGTACTACTCGGCGTCGATCATGAGTGAGGTGATGGAACAGGAAAGCAGTCAGGTCCTGGGCTTGCTCTTGGAACGGCAGCAGCACCGACACCCATCAAGTTCGCGCTGTTTCAATTACATCACCAACCCTAGCGGGGTGTCGACGACGCTCAGTTCAACTTCTTTAGTACCCAGCTGAGCGGTGAGGGTCAAGCACTTCAGCACCGCGACCGGTTCGACTGCCGACGAGTTCAATTTTGACTTGGTGAGCTGATCGAACTGGCTTGTTCTTCGCAAAAAGCCAGGCTAACGACGACCATTCTTCGACTCGTAAGCTGGTCAAGCTATGGGCGACCAATTCGGCCCCGGCGACCGCTTGCAAGGCGAAGAGCAAACTCAAACTGTCCAATCCAACGGGCGAAGAGCAGAGCCAAACCGTCCAATGCAACACCGGTTCCTGCTTTCAAAGCTCCTCATTTCGCACTCGCCTTCCTCGACAACCAAGATTCCGTCGAATCCACCGAGACTTGGCCGACGGGTATCGCCACCAACCTCGGCTGTACCACCGTCGTCGGCCCGAGCGTCCTCGCTACGAGCAACGGACGTGGCGGTGCTCAAGAGGTGTTCAACATCGGCGGAACCAGTTCTGGCTCTCACGCCGCGTCTTCGTGAGTGGTGCGTTAGCAGGTGTCGTTGCGATGGTTGTTGGTGCTTGGGTTGTTCTCGATCGATGAACGGGTATGATTGGGCCTCTGTTTTTAGTTCAAGATGGTGGACGTGTGTATATAATGCTGTAGTTTGCTTTCAGCCTTTTCCCTCTCCCTCTCAGCTTGGGCAGAACTTAATACTTTAATCCTTGTCCGAGACTCACTCTCGCTTTCCGACGCGTAGACAAAAGCCTACATACCTTCACCCCCCAGACAAGATCCAAACTCGTCGCCATCACTTCAGATGCTATGACGTTCGTGAACGTCTTCCCGAGGGCTAAGCTTAAGAGGAGAGAAGACAAACGAATTAAAGACGGCCGAGAAGGGTTGCACCCAAGGAGTGCTTCACCAAATTGGTGCAAGGAAATTCGCGAACGGGCTGACAGGATACGATTGCGCAGGACCCTGCGTGATGACCGACGCTCCACATTTCACCGTTGCTATATGAAGGACACCTTTGTCGCGCGGAAGCCCAAACAAAGTGCCCAGCTATGGGAAGATACCGCCGAGAATTCGATGCTGCACAGGACGATCGGACGGTCGGGCTTTTATCCCGAACGGACAGGTTGATCTCCAGGGCTGCAAGGAAGAGGTGGTACCAGCTGATTATCTGGTTGGAATACAATCTGATCGCGATGCACTTGGCGGGATGCAACGCACATCCCTTGGCGGGGTTACTTCAGGTTACACCGGGCACGCCGCTTCCTCACTTCGCATCCACACAGCCCTATTACACGTCCACCATCCACTCTTCTCCTCTCGCTGTTCTCATACTCTACATTGTCTCTCTCCCTCTCTGAGTTCGCCTGCTATACATTCTAGTCATGGCGGGTGGGTCGAATTCCTTTAGTCAAGTCAGCTACCCGACCGCAATATCTAATCAACTTCCCTTGACTCCCACAGCCGATCCATCAATCCAAGAGCTTTACGATAAGCGAAACTCCATCAGGACCGCCTCCTTGTCTCTACTTACGGTATTCCTGACTGTTACATGATGCTTGAGCTCGCGAGGGACTGAAAGCTGCGGGATTCTAGCACACCATCTGGCCCTCTGAGTCGACAAAGGCCGCCAACACCTTGAAACAAACCATCAATGACCTGCCTGATCTCCCTCCAAACGCAAGCGTGGCACCTTTCAAAGATAGCCTCATGGAGTTCATCCAGTACGTGTCGTCGTCGACGAACCACTCGTCTGAACCCATGCCGATGCCTCATTATCGCAGTGTTTTGGAAGGTGCCCATAGGAGAATAGAAGATGCGTCAGAGGAATATGGAAAGGGAAAACGAGGACCCTTCGGCGCAGTCAGAGCCAAGCTTTCTTCAGGACATCGCCGCAGATGCACCGATACTTTGTGGGGTTGTCGGGCCGAGATTGAGAGCGCTTTGGGGGAACTTCGCGTAAGTGGTAAGGTGATGTTGTCGCGTTTCGAGTATTGAGCTCCCCAGATGTCCTCACAGAACTGCTTAAGCACAATATCTAAAAGCGGTAAGGCGGCTAATTCATATCCTTGACGAAGGAAACTGACACAACGAAGGCGAGACTCTCACAGGCCCCGTACAAGGCTCAGGCCCACCTTCTGAACCTCAACCACCGTCGACTACACCGCTCGCCGAGGTCAATCGCCCCACCGAGCCATCGGAATCACTTCAAACGCTCTCAACGAAGGCCGCGGGGCAGGGCGTTGCTTCAGAACATCCAACCAGTCAACCGGCGACACTCCAAGATGCATCAACAGACCCCGCAGAGGACGGCGAAAAGCGTGCTTCAACTCGCGAGAGAGTTCTCATTGTGGCTAGGAAGACTTTCAAGACCGTCGAAGCGGGTTCTGGGGCGATTCCAGTCGTTGGAGATTTCGTCGGAGTCGCCGCAAAAGTAGGGTTGGCGTTCGTCGACATGATCGAGGTAAAAGAGTTTGCCTTGTCTGAATCTCTTGGGACTCTAACGTCGGTTATAAAGACCATGGATAGTAACGAAGACGTTTCCAAGGAGCTAACTTCTCACACTGAGGAGCTATCTTTGCAACTGGAGCACTTCAAGAAGAACGTGAACGCGGAGACAGAAGACCAAGTAGCGGGACGGATCAATAAACTGCAAAAGTGGGTCGGTCTCGTTTGCAGATAATAAGGAGGACTTGTTGACACGATCCTTAGGGAGCTTGAGCGGGTGCAAGCGAAAGTCAACAAATGGAATACCTCGGGACTCTTCAAAAAATTGCTGTTGGCCAGTGATCATGCAGAGGAGTTCAAGGCCAACCAAGATACTGTTCAAACCGCCCTAGAACGAATGCAGGCACGTGCCGCTTTGCCGCCGGTTAGCTCCGGTAACTTACCTTGATCGACGATAGCTGCTTGTTGGCCTGAAGACCAACGATATCGTCGTCGAGCTCAGTAGGTTCTTTGCGGTCTTTCATATGCGGAGGTTTTTCTTACATTTTCGACTCAGAGGATACTGTATTGCGCGTGGAGAGAACTCGGCTTCTGGACCGATTAGGAGACGGAAGCTATGGTGCGAGAGGAAACGCGATCGAAGAGGTCGTCTGTCTGCCTGGGACAAGGGTCGAGATTTTAAACCGCATCGACGAGTGGATCAGAGACACCCCTACTGCTGAGAACCGTGTTCTGTGGATCCGAGGGATGGCGGGCCGCGGAAAGTCGACAATCGCGTCTACTGTTGCGCATAGCTGGGGTTCGAAAGGGTCCTGCGCCATCTTCCACTTCCGTCGAGGCCAACACGTGCAGGAGGACAGGTTCATTTGTGCTCTTGCCAGGCAACTTGGGAAAGGCTTGGTCCCGGAAGTGAAGAAGGCAATACTGGATTGCGTGAGGGAGAACGAAGATATTGCAAAGGAACGGCTCGAGCAGCAGTTCAAGACTCTCTTCGTCGGATCCCTCGGGAATATTCAAAGTCACGCCCATCCAATAGTGATTGTTGTAGACGCTCTCGACGAATGCAAAAACGTCAACGATGCGGTGCGGTTCGTGCGGTTCATCAATCAGCACTCCGCGTCCCTTCCTGCCAACGTCAAATTCCTCCTTACATGTCGCCCCGAACCACCACTCGTTCTTGCCCTAGAACTGGGAAAGTGGCGTGCAGATGACCTAGATTCTACGTCTCATGTCGATAAAGACATACGACGCCTTATCCATCACGCTTGCGCCCGAATTCGAGAGGAGCACGATCTTCCCCAGTCTTGGCCTTCGTCGACCAATTTAGAAGCCATAGTCAAGATGTCACAAGGACTATTCCAGTGGGCTCGTACTGCGATTGCATACATTAGCAAAAGGTCACCCAACCATCGGTTGCAAGAACTGCTGCGACATCCGTCAAAATGGAGTGGACTGGATGAGTTGTATCACCAAATCCTTTCGAGAGCCTTCGAAGAGGTGGAAAAGGACCGAGAGCGAAAACAAATGTTGTCCTGGGTCCTGGGAACTCTTGTAGTGGCACCATATCCCGTCACACTTGACATCCTCGCCTTCCTGCACGCCGATCACGGAATGTTCGAGGGTGAGGGATTCGTTGGCTTTTTGCGCGACGATATTCTAGCAGACCTCAACTCCCTAATTCTTATCCCTAAATCACCATCCGAACCCGTGCGTCTTATGCACACATCGATTCGGGATCTCTTAACGAATCGAGAGCGCTGTGAAAACCGCAGCTATTCCGTTGATCCCGTTCAAGATCATCGACGTCTCGCAACCGTCGGTCTTGAAATCATGCAGCGACACTTGAAGTACAACATTTGCAACCTCTCTCGCGTTCCGAATGCAAACTCGGAAATCCAGGGTGCGGTCAACGGCAACGTACCTTTGGGGCTTCGGTACTGCTGCCGTTCGTGGTCCACTCATCTGATAGCTGGACTATCGTCGTCTGAAGCAGCGGGAGGCACGGCAGGCATTGCCCTAGAGCGGTTCAAGCTGTTTAGCGACCAAAAACTTCTATCCTGGCTCGAAGTCATGAGTCTAATCGGAGCTGTAAATGAGGCATATACAATGACCAAGCAATTACATCAGTGGCTTCTGGTGAGAACGAAAACAGATAATGGCAAACGAGGCTGATATACTAACTTCGCACAATACAGAAATGGCCAGCAAATATATTTGACGAGTCCCTGACCACTTTATGGAACGATGTTCAAAGACTCATTACTGGATTTTTCGGGCCGATCTCATCTAACGCGCCTGGCATCTATGCCTCTGCTCTTTCTCGGTGTCCGGTGGAGACTAAGCTGTGGCTAAAGTACCATGGTCAAGTAACAGCATGGAGCCTGGTCGGGCAACGAGAACGAAACTGGTCGGCAAACATTTGGACAGCAACGGCTGACTCGGAGGTCAACTCAGTCGCATTTTCACCTGATGGAACGTCTGTAGCGTCGGGGTCAGGTTCGGTTGAGATTGTGGAAAGGGGTGTAGTTCAATTATGGGATGTACGGACCGGAGCACAGTTAGCTGAACCTCTGACTGGACACCGCGACGCGATCAGGTCCGTCGCATTTTCGCTCGACGGCAAAGTTCTGGCATCCGGATCGGATGACAACACGGTACGATTGTGGGACGCGCAGACCGGAGCACCGTTGGGTGACCCTCTGACCGATCACAGCAGCTGGATCATGTCCGTTGTGTTCTCGCCGGACAGCAGGGTACTAGCATCGGGGTCGAAGGACGGGACGGTTCGATTGTGGAACGCTCAGACCGGAGCACCGTTGGGTAACCGTCTGACTGGTCATAGCGAGTCGATCACGTCCGTTGCGTTCTCGCCGGACAGCAAGGTCGTGGCATCAGGATCGAAAGACAACACGGTTCGATTGTGGGACGTGCAGGCTGGAGTGTTGTTGGGTGACCCTCTGATCGGTCACAGCGACGGGATCACATCCGTTGCGTTCTCACCTGACGGCAAGGTTCTGGCTTCGGGATCGGATGACAAGACGGTTCGATTGTGGGACACGCAGAATGGAACACTGCTGGGGGACCCTCTGACCGGTCACAGCAACACGGTCAGGTCCGTTGCGTTCTCGCCTGCCGGCAAGGTTTTGGTATCGGGATCGGAAGACAAGACGGTTCGATTGTGGGACACGCAAACCGGAGCACCATTGGGCGAGCCTCTGACCGGTCACAGCCAAAGTATTAGGTCCGCTGTGTTCTCACCGGACGGCAAGGTGCTGGCATCCGGGTCGGGCGACAAGACTGTTCGATTGTGGGACGTGCAAACGGGAGCATCGTCTGGTGACGCTCTGACCGGTCACAGCGAGTCGCTCTGGTCCACTGTGCTCTCTCCGGATGGCAAGGTTCTGGCATCCGGATCGGATGACAAGACGGTTCGATTGTGGGACGGGCAGACCGGAGCACCATTGGGTGACCCTCTGACCGGTCATAGCGAGTCGATCACGTCCGTCGCGTTCTCGCCGGACAGCAAGGTTCTGGCATCAGGAGGGGAGGACAACACGGTTCGATTGTGGGACGTGCACACGGGAGCGTTGTTGGGTGACCCTTTGACCGGTCACAGCAACGTCATCTGGTCCGTTGTGTTCTCGCCGGACGGCAGGGTTCTGGCATCTGGGTCGAGTGACAAGACGGTTCGATTGTGGGACGCGCAGAGCGGAGCACCGTTGGATGACCGTCTGATCAGTTGCGGCAGCGCGATCTGGTCTGTTGCGTTCTCGCCGGACGGCAAGGTTCTCGCATCGGGGTCGACGGGCAACACGGTTCAATTGTGGGACGCGCAGACCGGAGCACCCTTGGGCGACTCTCTGACCGGTCACAGCGGCTCGATCATGTTCGTTGTATTCTCGCCGGATAGCAAGGTTCTGGCATCTGCGGACAAGACGATTCGATTATGGGACGCGCAGACCGGAGCACCGTTGGGTGACCCTCTGACCGGTCACAGCGACCGGATCTGGTCCGTTGGGTTCTCGCCGGACGGCAAGGTTCTGGCATCGGGATCGGAAGACAAGACGGTTCGATTGTGGGATGCGCAGACCGGAGCACCATTGGGTGAACCTCTGACCGGTCACAGCGACTTGATCAGGTCCGTTGCGTTCTCGCCGGACGGAAAGGTCCTGATGACTGTATCACAAGATGGGATCGTTCGATTTTGGGACCCTCTCACCCTTAGGTCTGTCCTGGCCTACCGTCCATTTGACCTCTTGACTTGTTAACGCCCAATGGGCCAACCTGTGATTCCAACCATTTAATGGCTTTCTTGATTCACACTTTCCCATCTCTATTAATCCCCTACTCTGAAATTTTGCTTTCGCTCCCGCTTGGGTGTTTTCCACTGTCATTTACTGTAGCATTTAATATTTCAATATACCCACCTGCACAGTCCATCTTCTCCTTATTGGTCTCTTACATGCTTATATGGGGCATCCCATCACTCACCAGTGTCTGTTTTCTAGCTTTTCATGCGGGTTATCAATCAATGAGCCGTGATGGGACAGTTCTACGCTTCCCATTGGTTGCGACCTACACCCATTCTACGTTCCTTCATGTCCTCACGACACCATGGTCCCAATCGCTGCGTGCCATTGCGATTGCTTCTTAACCGATGACAGCGGTGACACACCCGCTAGCTAAGGCCATGTCCTTTATCATCTCCAATGCCGACTCTTCGACGTCGTAGGGGCATCTGCGGTTGGTGGGACCCTCACGACTTTGGCAAGCGGTGTTTGCCGCATCACCTGATGCCGAATCAATCAGCATCTCCGCTTATCACAAATGACCTCCGGCTACCACCAACGAATGATAATTGATCTAGGTTATGTCTGTATCGTCTTTCTGCTCCCTCAATTTTTCGTGAGCTTCTCCTTCATTGTTAGTTTTCGCCTGACCCCATTTTCCCGACTCCTCACGCCTTCTGAATCATTCGACAGGTCCCCTATTGAGCCATACACACTATCTACGCGGACTTGGGAGTGCTTCACAGCCGGTTTTAACTAGCCAGATTGGATGTGCTATGGTCGAGTTGGGTGATGCGTTCAGCGCAAAGAGAAGTTCAACCGCGAACCATCGGCGTGAGTATCCTAATCGTCCCCCATACTTCAACCTGTAGGTAGAATCACCCATAAGCCTATCCTCCGCTCTCGTTGTGAGCTCCACTCGCTCACCTCTCTCGTCTTGTTTGAAGGACCACTTCATTCGTCTTTGCTACGGATGTCAAAGACGTCAACCGAGGTGAGCGGGAACAACCGACCTCGTTTCGCTCAAGCAAACGTAACTGCCGTCCATGTGGCGAGTGACGGGGCGGAAGTAGGTGGCGGAAGACAGGATCATGGATGGCGATCCGTCGACTCCGATACAGGAACCGTCAAGACATTCGGCCAACTGTACACCCAACACGAGCGTTCAGGTATCGAAAATTCTGTCGTTCCTACAGATTTTGAGCTTACACGATCCATCTATAGGAAGCTGGTGCGACGGCGATCTCGCATGTATTTGCTTGACCGCTTACTCTAGGACGACTGGCTCAGTGAGTATGAAAGGCTTCGAACAGGGTATGGTGGCTGGGCTGAGGCAAGTGTAGGCTGTGAAGCGACAGAGGTTCCTGCTCATCGACACTCTCCTTTGAGTCCTTTACACGATTTCGCGGACCGGACGTCTATACTTTTACGTATACCACTACGGTGGCCAAGGGGCGGGGTGTTGGAGAGCGAAGGTGACGGTGAATATCGGGCTCCTGGAAACTAATAGGTCATACTCTCCCGAGTGCCGACGCTGATCAGACTCTTCGAGCGTGATATTCCTTATCTATTTGTTTGTGAAGGTCATTGAATTTCTTTATTGGTGGGGCTCCGAATATATATTGCTCCGGTCAATTCACTGCGGTGCTGTATCTTGAACCGTCCGAAGAAGGCAACACTTGATGAGAGTGCGAGCTCAGGTGCGATGCTCCCCCTGTCCCGCCTCAGCCTAACCCGTAGAACTCGTGCTAGGGACAATGGCCGAACGACAATGCACGATTGTATTACGTTTGTTTGCGTGAATCGTTCGATGCGATTCTGGCCCAGAAGACAATATTTCGAGAATGAATGCAATGTGTCGATCAGAGTGAGAACAAAATTGTGCATGCATGTGAAGACGCGTCGTATTCAAAATTGCAATTCAATAGCCGGCCCATTCATTTCGAAGGCAACCCAGTCTGAAGTCGGCGCCGCCAAAAGTCCAACTTACGCTCCCAATAGATTTTAGGCGTCATCGAGGTGATTCAACACATCGTCAGTGTGCGCATTGGAAGCGGACCCCTTGCGCATGCGCCCTTGAACTGGGCACAACCCTGCACGCCGATTTTAGCACCGCCGTCAACACCTTCTCTTTCTCTCTCTTTCTATTTGTCCTCCGATCACTCCGTAGTCCGCTTGATCCTTGCACTTGCACCATTCTCTCCATTATTTTCATAAACGATATCCACGAGCCAGCACGTGCATGTCCTTCTGATCCCTTTCAATATTTTCTTCCTCCTTCCCCCTCCCCTCCACCTTGCCATGCTCCCGACCCTCAAACCTCAAAACGGGGCTGATTGCCGCCCCTAGCTTCGCCCACACTGCCAATACCCTTACGATATGCACGTCCTTACCAGTTGAATATTTGCGATCTTCCTCCGGTGGTCACACTACGAACTAGTCGACTGATCCGATTCCCCCTTCATCAGGCTCCGTCAACGTACTTCCCGAGCCCTAGTGGCCATTGCACGGGCGTGCCTGCCTTAGATCCAGTCCAGGTCAGTATCTACCTGTTTATCAATTCCCTTGTTCTCTCAAGCTGACTGGTATCGTAATCGCCTCTGATAGCTGACTGCCCTTCCTGGCACCACCACGATCGTCGCCGACGCCCATAACCACCTCCCTCTCAGCAGTCACTGTCCCCGTTCTCAATGCTAAACAGCGACGCACAGAATTCATTGGTGTCGAGCTGGAGATGAGTCGTCGGACCGCAGTGGTGGGTTGCATCCTTCAGTCCAAATTACAACCGCCGTCGCCGCGCACCTCATTCCGAGCCGACCTTCATCATCCTCATAGGTGGGCCGCAACGGCACGTTCCTCAACCCCTCCTTCCTCGTTTACGTGGAAGACTTGAGCGCTCGTGCATGCATGGTTCCCATCCGCGCGGGCAGTAACTCGCTGGAGCGGGCCACCTTGATCCCTGCAAGTCACCCCCGAAGGCCCGACCACCAACAACACCGCCAATCCAGTCCAGGTACCCGGCTTCACGTCATCCCCACTGCTGACGATCCGCACGGACCTCCTCTAATCCATGGACAACGTTTTCGGTTCGTCGGCGCCGAGTGGTACTTTGGTCTTCCTCAACGGTGAAGAAATCCCCAACGTCATCGAAACATGCGGGCACTTCGATCCTCGGAGTCAACCCGCTCGGCTTCCAGATGGCCAACGAACGCGACATCTACGAGGGCCACGGAAAGAAGTCAGCTCCTTATCAAGTTCCCAAGTACATGACCGACTGGGAGCGAGTGAGGTCGCCTTACGCTGTTGACCCAACCCGACGTGATCGTCTCGAAGTGTGCTGCTCGTGGACCTCGACGACTTGCTGGCACCTGCTTTCCTCGACCTTTTCGGCATGCATCGCGATTGCGCCTCCATTCAGCCGTGAGCTTACTCTTGTTAATCCTGATGAGCCGGGTAGAGCGCTGACACGAGCTGGGCGTTTCTAGCCCCAGGCATAACGCCGCGACAATTATGCTGTCCCGATGCCTCCGCAAACGGCTTTCCTCATTACCCAAACCCACGCGTCCGTGCAATACTTCCGGAGCCACTACGTAGACGCCTCTCAAGTCATCAACGCCGCCGGAAAGGAATTCATCAGGAAGTCGCCGACCTCCTCCCATGTTCAGCAGGGCGACGATCCTAATCACTCTCTGCTAGTACTCGAGACCGATACCGCCTCCTGCGGTGGTTTCCCCGGTGTTTCGAGCTCCTACGCCGCTGGTCTCCACCTCATCGACCTCGCTCTCCAAGGTGCTTTCATCGACATGCGCCAGCTCCCCTCCACACCGGACGGTTTCGGCCAAACCTAACAGTCTCTTCACTCCTCCCCCGACCAACATGTCGACGTTCCTTCAATGGACGACCACATCCCCGTACTACTCCGTCTTGATGATGAGTGAAGTGATGAAAGACGAAGGCAGTCAGGTCATGGACTTGGTTTCGGAACGCCAACAGCACCCCCCACCCCGGGTGCGCAGTACACAAAAACGGTCAACCCATTCAAGCTCGCGCTGTTCGACTCCATTTCCGACCCTAGCGGTACCCAACGACGTTCGATTCACCTTCCCCAGCAGCGAGCCGAGCGGAACCGTCAAGTACTTCGGCATCCGCGACCGGTTCGGACCGCCGAAAAAGCTCAATTTTACCTTGGCAGGTTTGTTGACGACGTCCCGTACGAGACAAAGAGTCTTTCCGACTAAACCGAGATCGATCGTCTTCAACGTTGTAGGGCTGGCCAAACCATTCGCGACCAATTCGGCTCCGACGGCCGCTTGGCAAGGCGAAGAGCAGACCCAAACAGGCCCAATGCAACGCCGGTTCCTGCGCGGACGCCGTCAAAGGATCCTCAATTCGCGCTCGTCTTCCTCTCCAACCAAGGTCCCATCGACCGCATGGAATCCACTGAGACTTGGCCGACGAGTATCGCCACTAAACCCGGCGGTACCGCCGTCGTCGACCCGAGCGTCCTCGCTACGAGCAACAGACGTGGTGGTGCTCAGGAAGCGCTCAACATCGGTGGAACCAGTTCCGGGTCTCAGGTCTACGCCAGCTCTGCCTAGAGGAGCGTGTTCGTGAGTGGTGGGCTTGTTGCTGTCGTCGTGATAGGTGTTGCTGCTTGGGCTGTTCGTGGTCGATGAACGGGTATGATTGGGCATTTGTTTTAGTTGAAGATGATGGACAGCGTGTATGTATTGTTGTATTCTCCCTTCGACCTTTTCCCCCTCGGCATGGACAGAATTGGTTATTTTATCACTTGCCCTACAACACACTCACTCTCGCTTTCTGACCCCGTAGACAAAAAGCCTTCTACGTAGACGACTCCCTCCCCATGCTCTCGTACATACTAAATCTTCGTAATCCCACCTTGTATTAGACGCCAGGGGTTTCTCAGAGTTCCCGGAACTTCCGTGCAAAGCGGCGTGATGGACGAGGGGCTCCCACTTTCTGGATCCTGCCGAGAAGCGAATGCCGAACTGCTCGAAGATTGGAGTATTTTCCTCATCCCATTTGCTGGCTTCGTGAAATTACATAATTCGGCTTCCTTTCTATCTGGATACACCGAAAGGCTTCATGCAAACCCGGTTCCGTCCTTCAACCATGAGGTGCGGAGCTCTTCCGCAACAGTAGTGTTAGATACTTGGTTCAGTTTGCTCTCTAGCAGAAAAGATCCAAACTCGTTCTCCACCACTGTAGATGCTATCACGTTCGTGAATGTCTTCCTGAGGGCCAAGTGTAGGAGGAGAGAAGGCAAATGAACTATTGGACAGAGGAGTGCTCCTCCCCCAACTGGGACAAGGAAATTCGCGACACTATATGTAGTATTGCGCAGACGCTAAGTCATGACCGACGCTCCACATTTCGCCGTTGCTATATGAAGGATGGCTTTGTCGTGCGCTGGCCCGAATGAAGTGCCCAGCTATCGGAAGATACCGCCGAGAATTCGATGCTGCACAAGACGATCGGACGGTCTGACTGTTGCCCCGAACGAACAGGTTGGCTCCCGGTCAGAGTGCGCTTGCAGAAAGAGGCTGTACCAGCTGATTATCTAGTTTGAAGACAATCTGATCGCGATACACTCGGCGGGATGCAACGCACAACACTTTGCGGTGTTACTTCAGGTTCCTTTCTTCGGTGTAATTCTTTCACAGGACACCGGGCACGCCGTTTCCTCACTTCGGATCCACACAGCCCTATTGCGCGTCCACTCTCCACTCTTCTCCTCCCCCTGCCCTCATACTCTACGTTGTCTCTCTCCCTATCTGAGCTCGCCTGTTACACATTCTAGTCATGACGGGTGGGTCGAAGTTTTTTAGTAGAGTCAGTTACCCGACAGCAATATCCAATCAACCTCCCCTGGTTCCAGCCGATCAATCAATCCAAGAGCTCTACGATAAGCGAAACTCTATCAGGACCGGCTCTTTGTCTCTACTTACGGTAATCCTGACTGTTACATGATGCTCGAGCTCGCGAGGGACTGACAGCGGCGGGATTACTATTCTAGGACACCATCTGGCCGTCTGAGTCGAAAAAGGCCGCCGACGCCTTGAAACAAACCATCAATGACCTGCCCGATTTCCCTCCGAACGCAAGCGCAACACCTTTGAAAGATACTCTCGTGGAGTTCGTCCAGTACGTGTCGTCGACGAACGACTCGTCTGAACCCATGCCGATGCCTCATCCTCGCAGCGTTTTGGAAGGTGCCCATAGGAGGATAGAAGATGCGTCAGAGGAATATGGAAAGGGGAAACGAGGACCCTTTGGTGCATTGAGGGCCAAGCTTTCTTCAGGACATCGCCGCAGATGCACCGATACGTTGTGGGGTTGTCGGGCCGAGATTGAGAGCGCTTTGGGGGAACTTCGCGTAAGTGGTAAGGTGATGTTGTGGCATTTCCAGTACTGCAGTCGGTCTTGGTCTATTCATTTAACCACCGGAGCTTCGTCGCCGGGGGCAGAAGTGGATGCCGCTACCGGTGAACTAGCCAAATTCAAGGTGTTTAGCGATGAAAAACTTTTGTATTGGCTTGAAGTCATGAGTTTAATAGAAGGGATGAGTGAGGCATACACAATAGCAAAGCAAGTGAATCAGTGGCTCATGGTGAGACTGACAAGTGAATGATGGTTATTAAAGTTGCACATACTAAGGCCATGAATTATAGACATTGCCGAGCGATATATCTGATGGTTCTATGAACACTCTGTGGAAGGATACTCGACGGTTCATTACTGTCTTTTTCGAGCCGATCTCATCCAACGCGCTTGAGATCTATGGCTTAGCTCTTTCTCGGTGCCCCTTAGAAACGAAGCTGTGGTTGAAGTACGGTGGTCAATCAAGTGCCTGGGATCTGCGCGGAAGGGGAGAAAGAAGTTGGTCCGCAAACATTTGGACAGCATCAGCGACGTCAAATGTCAATGCGGTCGCATTTTCACCTGATGGAGGTACTGTAGCGTCAGGTACGGGCTTGCCTGACTGCGAAGTTCAATTATGGGATGCGGAGACTGGAGCGCCATTGGGCGACCCTCTGACCGGTCACAGCAAATGGGTCGCGTCCGTTGTGTTCTCGCGGGACGGCAAGGTTCTGGCATCTGGGTCAGGTGACCATACAATTCAGTTGTGGGATGCGCAGACCGGAGCACCATTGGGCGATCCTTTGACCGGTCACCATGGGTCGATCACGTCCGTTGTGTTCTCGCCGGACGGCAAGGTTCTCGCATCTGGGTCAAAGGACCATACGATTCGGTTGTGGGATGCGCAGACCCGAGCACTGTTGGGTAATCCTCTGACCGGTCACCGCCTGTCAATCACGTCCGTTGTATTCTCGCCAGACGGCAAGGTTCTGGCATCTGGGTCAAGAGACAATACAATCCGGTTGTGGTATGCGCAAACCGGCGCATCTTTGGGTAATCCTCTGACCGGTCACCCCCTGTTGATCACGTCCATTGGATTCTCGCCGGACGGCAAGGTTCTCGCATCTGGGTCAAAGGACGATACAATTCGGTTGTGGGATGCGCAGACCGGAGCACTGTTGGGTAATCCTCTATCCGGTCACAGCAAAGAGGTCGTCGCCGTTGTATTCTCGCCGGACGGCAAGATTATAGCGTCTGGGTCAGCTGACCATACAATTCGGTTGTGGGATGCGCAGACAGGAGCACCATTGGGTTACCCTCTGACCGGTCACAGCAAATGGATCACGTCCGTTGTGTTCTCGCCGGACGGCAAGGTTCTGGCATCCGGGTCGGGCGACAGGACGGCTCGATTGTGGGATGTGCAAACGGGAGCATCGTCTGATGACGGTCTGACCGGTCACACCAACTCGATCTGGTCGACTGTGTTATCTCAGGATGGCAAGGTTCTGGCATCCGGGTCCGATGACATCACAGTTCGATTGTGGGACACGCGGACCGGAGCACCATTGGGTGGCCCCCTGACCGGTCATAGCAAGTCGGTCTGCTCCGTTGTGTTCTCACCGGACAGCAAGGTTCTGGCATCAGGGTCTGAAGATAATACGGTTCGACTTTGGGACGTGCAGACCGGAGTGTTGCTCGTTGATCCCTTGACCGGTCACAGCGGCGCAGTCTGGTCCGTTGTGTTCTCGCAGGACGGCAGGGTTCTGGCGACTGGGTCAGGTGATCGTACAATTCGATTGTGGGACGCGCAGAGCGGAGCACCGTTGGGTGACCGTCTGATCAGCTGCGGCGGCTCGATCTGGTCCGTTGCGTTCTCGTCGGACGGCAAGTTTCTAGCATCGGGGTCGACGGACAACACGGTTCAATTGTGGGACGCGCAGACCGGAGCACAGTTGTGCGACCCTCTGACCGGTCACCGCGATCCGATCATGTCAGTTGTATTCTCGCCGAATAGTAAGGTTCTGGCATCCGGGTCGGATGATAACACGGTTCGATTGTGGGATGCGCAGACCGGAGCACCATTGGGTGACCCCCTTACCGGCCACAGCGACTCGGTCAGGTCCATTGTGTTTTCGCCGGATGGCAAGGCTCTGGCAACTGGGTCGGATGACAAGACGGTCCGATTGTGGGACGCGCAGACCGGAGTACCATTGGGTGACCCTCTCACCGGTCACAGCGACTGGGTCACGTCCGTTGCGTTCTCGCCGGACGGAAAGGTTCTGATGTCTGTATCCAAAGATGGTATGGTTCGATTTTGGGACCCTCTCACCCTTAAGTCTTTCCTGGCCTACCGTCCATTTGACCTCTTGACTTGTTGAAGGTCAACGGCCCAACCTGTGATTCCAACCATTTCATGGCCTTCTTATTCACGACCTTCTCATCTCTATCAATTCCCTTCTTTGCGGTCCTCGTTCCTGCTTGCGCAAGGATATTTTCCATTGCCATGTACTGTAGCGTTTCATATTTCAATCTACCCGCTTGCACAGTTCATCTTCTCCCATATTGGTCCCTTACATGCTTATCCAGGAGCATTCCTATCACTCACAAATGGCTGTTCTGTAGGTATTCATGCCGTTTATCAGTCAATGAACTCTGATTGGACGATTCACAATTGTCGCGATCTCCTCCATGCCACGTTCTTCCGCTAACGACCCCATCTTCCCAATTGCTGCGTGCTATTGTAACCACTAGTAATCGCGCACAGCGGCGACACGCCTGTCACTAGGATGTTTCCCTATACGATCTCCATTGCAGACCCTTCGAGGTCGCAGGGGCATCTGCTCTTGATGGGACGTTCACGACTTCTGCAAGTAGGCTTTGCCGCATAAACTCGATGCCGAATCAGTCAGCATATCCTCATATCTCGAACAGCCTCCGGTTACCACCAAGGAATGACAGTCGATCCAGATTATGTCTGTATCGTATTTTTGATCCTTTACTTTTCGCGAGTTTTCTCTTCATTGTTAGTTTTGGCCTGACCCCATTGTTCCGAATGTTTGCGCCTTTTGTATCATTCGAGAGTTCCTCTATTCAACAATACACACTACCTAAGTGGATTTCGGGCTGCCGCACAGTGGTCTTCAACCAGCCAGCTCGGATGTGGTATGGTCAAGATGGGTGATGCATGGAGCGCAAGGAGAAATTCAACCCTGAACCATTGGCGCGAGTACCCTAATCGCCCTCCATACTTCGACCCGCAGGTTAGAGTTACCCATAAGCGTTTGCTCCGCTCTCTTCTTGAGCTCTCCACTCGCTCACCTCCCTCGTCTTGTTTAAGGGACCTCCTCATTGGTCTTTCAGACTTCGTCGGAGATATATAAGATAGTTTTACGAGGTTGGTCGTGGAATCTCATATTTCCTATTTACTAAGGCTCACTCCGGTACAGGAACCGCCAAGACATTAGGCCAACTGTACACCCTACACGAGCTTTTAAGCATTGAATCCTGCCGTTCCTAAAGATTTGAACTTACATAATTCATCTATAGGCAGCTGGCGCGACAGCATCTCGCCTTTATTTGCTTGACCGCTTATTCTAGAACAACTGGTACAGTGAGTATGAAATGTTTCAAACAGGCTATGGTGGCTGGGCTGAGGCAAGTTTAGGCTGTGAAGCGACAGAGGTTCCCGCTCATCGACACTATCCTGTGAGTCCTTTACACGATTTTGCTGGCCGTACGTCAGTACTTTTAAATGTACTACTACGGCGGCCAAAGACCGGGGTGTTGGAGAGCGAAAGTGATGGTGAGAATCGGGCTTCTGGAAAGTTAACTAGTTAATACTCTCCCGAGTCCCGACGCTGACAGCACTCTCCGAGCGTGGTATTCCTTATCTATTTTGCTTGTGTTGGTCATTCAATCTCTTACTGGTGGGGCTCCGAATATATATTGCCCCGACCAATTCACTGCGGTGCTGTATCTTGAACCGTCCGAAGAAGGCAACGCTTGATGACACTGCGAGCTTTGGTGCGATGCTCCCTGCCCCGCCTCAGCCTAACTTGTAGAACCCGTGCTAGGGACAATGGCCGAACAAAAACGCACGGTTATATTAAGTTTGTCTGCGTGAATCTTTACATTAACGATTCTGGCTCCGAAAACATTTCGAGACGCGTCGTCTTCGAAATTTCAATTCAATGGCCACTTCATTGATTTCGACAGCAACGTCCAACGCACGCCCACAATAGATTTCGGACGTTATCGAGGTGATTCAACACATCGTCAGTGTAGGCATTGGCAGCGACCCCCAGGGCCCCTTGCGCGTGCAGTGAACTGGGCACAACCCTGTAGGCCCATTTTAGTACCGCCATCAACACCTCTCTCTCTCTTTCTCCTTCGATCGTTCCGTAGTCCGCTTGACCCCTTGCACTTGCACCGTTCCCTCCATTGTCCCCACAAATTATATCCACGAGGCAGCACGTGCATGTCCTTCTAATCCCTTTCAATATTTTCTTCCCCGGGGCCCCCTTCCCTTCCCTCCCTCCGCCTTGCCATACTCCTTCCGCTCAAAGCTCAAAACGGGCCCGATTATCGCTCCTAGCTTCGCGCACTCTGCTAATACTCTTACGCTCTACATTTCCTTACCCGGTGAATATTTGCGATTTTCCTCTGGTGTTCGCGCCACGAGCTCGTTGACTGATCTCCGTCATCAGGCTCCGTCCCAACCTGATCCCCGAGCCCTAGTGGCCAATGCACCGGCGTACTTGCCTTAGATCCAGTACAAGTCAGTATCTATCTGCCCATCAATTCCCTCGTTCTTTCAAGCTGACTGGGGTCGTACTCGCCTCTGAGGGCAGACTGCCCTTCCCCGCACCACCACGATCGTCAGAGACGCCCATAACCACCTCCCTCCCAACAGGCACCGTCCCCGGTCTCAATGCTAAACAGCACCGCTCAGACTTCATTGGTTTCGAGCTGGAGATGAACTTGTCGGATCGCATTGGTGGGTTGCACCCTTCAGTCCAAATTACAACGGCGCCGTCGCAGCACACCTCATGCTGAGCCGACCTTCATCATCATCATAGGTGGGCCGCAACGCCACGTTCCTCAACCCATTCTTCCTCAATTACGTGGAAGACCTGAGCGCTCGTGCATGCATGGTTGCGATTCGCGCATGGCTGTAACTCGCTGGAGCGGGCGACCTTGATCCCCGCAAGGACATCCCCGAAGGCCCGACCACCAAACAACACCGCCAATTCAGTCCAGGTACCTGGCTTCATGTCATTCCCACTGCTGACAATCAGCACGGACCTCCTCTACTCCATGGACAACGTTTCTAGCTCGTCGGCGCCGCGTGGTACTTCGGTCTTCCTCAACGGTGAAGAAATCGCCAACGTCATCGAAACATGCGGGCACTTCGACCCTCGGAGTCAACCTGCTTGGCTTCCAGGGCGTCAACGAACGCGACATCTACGGGAGCCACGGAAAGAAGTCAGCTCCCTATCACATTCGTGAGTACATGACCGAATGGGGGCGAATGAGGTCGACTTACGCTGGCGAAGGAACCGACGTGATCGCCTCGAAGTGTGCTGCTTGTGGACCTCGAGGACTTGTTGGCACCTGGTTTCCTCGACCATTTCGGTATGCCTCGCCGTTCCATCTCTATTTAACAGTGAGTTCACTCTTGTTAATCCTGATGAACCGAGTAGACCGCTGACACGAGCTGGGCGATTCTAGTTACAGGGATAGCGCCTGCGACAATGCTGCCGCTCCGATGCCTCCGCAAAAGGCCTTCCTCACTTCACAAACCCACGCGTCCGTGCAAAACTTCCGGAACCCCTCCATCAACGCCTCTCAAGTCATCAACGCCGCCGGAAAGGAATTCATCAGGAAGTCGCCGACCTTCCTCTCATGTTTAGTAGGGCGACGACCATAATCCCTCTCTGCTAGTACTCGAGACCGATACCGCCTCCTGCGGTGGTTTCGCCGGTGTTTCGAGCTCCTACGCCGCTGGTCTCCACCTCATCGACCTCGCTCTCCAAGGTGCTTCCATCGACATGCGCCAGCTCCCCTCCACAACGGACGGTTTCGGCCAAACCTAACAGTCTCTTCACTCCTCCCCCGACCAACATGTCGACGTTCCTTCAATGGACGACCACATCCCCGTACTAACTATGCGACCTTCCCGGCTGTCCGAAAAACTCTGAGATACAAGATGCAGTAAATACCCACGTACCCTCTGGGCTTCGGTACTGCTGCCGTTCCTGGTCCACTCACCTAGTAGGCGGAGTATCGTCGTTTGAGGCAACAGAAGACGCGGCAAGCATTGCCCTAGACCGATTCAAAATGTTTAGCGACGACAAACTTCTATTCTGGCTAGAAGTCATGATTCTGATCGGAGCTGTAAGTGAGGCATATACAATATCCAAGCACGTGCATCAATGGCTTCTGGTGAGAGTGAAAACAGATGATGGTCCCCGAAGCTGATATTAAGCTCACAAAATATAGAAATGGCCAGCGGATAGGTCCGACGATTGCCTAAACACTCTGTGGAACGATGTTCAACGGTTCATTACTGGATTTTTCGAGCCAATCTCATCCAGCGCGCTTGGCATTTACAGCTCTGCTCTCCCTCGATGTCCGGTGGAGACGAAGCTGTGGTTGAAGTACCGTGGTCAAGCAACGGCTCGGAGTCTGGTAGGGAATCGGGAACAAAACTGGTCTGCACATATTTGGACCGCATCAACTGGGTCACAGGTCCACTCGGTGGCATTTTCACCTGATGGACGGTCTGTGGTGTCAAGATCGGGTTCAAATCAGCTAAATGGTGTAGCTCAGATATGGGATGTGCAGACTGGAGCGCGGTTGGGCGACGCTCTGACCGGTCACGCCAAGTCGATCACGTCCGTTGTGTTCTCGCCGGACGGGAAGGTTCTGGCATCCGGGTCGTATGACAAGACGGTTCGGTTGTGGGACGCGCAGACCGGAGCACCATTGGGTCACCCTCTGATCGGTCACAGCAGCTGGATCAATCGCGTTGTGTTCTCGCCGGACGGCAAGATTCTGGCATCCGGGTCGGATGATAAGACGGTTCGGTTGTGGGACGCGCAGAACGGAGCACCACTGGGTCACCCTCTGATTGGTCACAGCAGCTCGATCAATTGCGTTGTGTTCTCGCCGGACGGCAAGGTTCTGGCATCCGGGTCGCGTGACAAGACGGTTCGGTTGTGGGACGCGCAGACCGGAGCACCATTTGGTAACCCTCTGACCGGTCACAGCGGCTCGATTAGGTCGGTTGTGTTCTCGCCGGACTGCAAGGTTCTGGCATCGGGGTCGAGTGACAAGACGGTTCGGTTGTGGGACGCGCAGACCGGAGCACCATTGGGTGAACCTCTGACCGGTCACAGCGACTGGATCGATTGCATTGTGTTCTCGCCGGACGGCAAGGTTCTGGCATCTGGGCCGTATGATAAAACGGTTCGGTTATGGGACGCGCAGACCGGAGCACCATTGGGTCACCCTCTGACCGGTCACAGCGGCTCGATTAGGTCGGTTGTGTTCTCGCCGGACTGCAAGGTTCTGGCATCTGGGTCGGATGACAACACGGTTCGATTTTGGAACACGCAAGGCGGAGCTCCATTGGGTCATCCTTTGACTGGTCACAGCGACTGGATCAATTGCGTCGTGTTCTCACCGGACGGCAAGGTTCTGGCATCCGGGTCGCGTGACAGGACGGTTCGGTTGTGGGACGCGCAGACCGGAGCACCATTTGGTAACCCTCTGACCGGCCACAGCCCTCTGACCGGTCACAGCGACATGACCGAGTCCATTGTGTTCTCGCCGGACGGGAAGGTTCTGGCATCTGGGTCGCGTGACACCACGGTTCGGTTGTGGGACGCGCAGACCGGAGCACCATTCTGTCATCCTCTGACCGGTCACAGCAGCTGGATCAATCGCGTTGTGTTCTCGCCGGACGGCAAGGTTCTGGCATCTGGGTCGAGTGACAAGACGATTCGGTTGTGGGACGCGCAGACCGGAGCACCATTGGGTAACCCTCTAACCGGTCATAGCGACTCGATCTGGTCCGTCGTGTTCTCGCCGGACGGCAAAGTTCTGGCATCGGGGTCGACTGACAAGACGGTTCGGTTATGGGATGCGCAGACTGGAGGGCCATTGGGACACCCTCTGACCGGTCACAGCGGGATGATCGAGTCCGTTGTGTTTGCGCCGGACGGCAAGATTCTGGCATCGGGCTCGTTTGACAAGACGGTTCGGTTGTGGGATGCCCAGACCGGGGCACCGTTGGTTGACCCTCTGACCGGTCACAACGAGGAGATCATGTCCGTTGTGTTCTCGCCGGACGGCAGGGTTCTGGCATCCGGGTCGAATGACAAGACGATTCGGTTGTGGGATGCGCAGACCGGAGCACCATTGGGTCCCACTCTGCCCGTTTTCAGCAGCTATATCGATTCCATTGCGTTCACGCCGGATGGCAAGGCTCTGACATCTGCATCATCCGATGGCATGGTTCGATTTTGGGACCCTCTCACCCTTAAATCTCTTCCGGCCTACCGTCTATTTAACCTCTTGACCACCTGATGCACAACAGGCTACCCTGTCGATCCAAATCATTTGATGGTTCATTAATGTGTCTTCTCCCTCACAACTGGTACTGCTTCCTACCTCTTTAGTCCCCTTTCTTGTAAACCGGGGCTTTGCTTCCGCAGGGACCGTTTCATTCTCATCTATTGTACCCTTTAATATTTCAATTTACCACTGGCACAGTCTACTGAACCCAAACCTGCCCCCCAAATCCAGAAAGTCCGAAACCACGGAAACGAGTCCACGTACCTGTGGACCGTGAACCGCGTGAATCCCCATTCCTAACCCACCCAGCGTCCAGCCAGTATCCTAATCAGTCTGTCTTCGAGTAACCTAACCAGCCAAGCTCGACAGTAAACAATCGGTATCTACTCGCATATTCTGGTAAAGCTCTTTGTTGTTCATCGCATTCTATACTATCGTCCTATAAGTGTCACAGCAGCAGAAAGGAATAAAATTCGAATGCGGTCCCACCAAACACGTGAACGGATGGGTAATATATGAGTTCATGAATAGGAAGTCTTTTCCGGGGCGAAAGCTCAGCTGCTCTTGTTATGATGAAGTGAACCGCTTACGAGACGGCCGTACCATATCGCTTAACACCGGCATTGCATCGGCGAGAAGCAGGGACGGCAGTTAAATTATAGGGTGTGGACCCTGGACAGTAGTCTGGGCTATAATGGGATGGCGCTGCGGGCAACTGGTGGATAGGACTAAGCGGACATGTCGGTCAGAAGATGAACAGACTGTCAGACTCGGCTTCAATTCGATTCGGACCACCGCATGGGCCCATATCAACGTGGGACAGCCTTATAAGGTCGGCTGACAAAGCCAAAAGAGTTCAGTCGGAGTTTCGAACCGATTTGGGGCGCGGGTTTGGGTTCAGTGGCACAGTCCATCTTGCGTTCCTTACATGCTTACCAAGGGCTGCCCCATCTCCTAGAGCTGCCTGTTCTCTCGACTTTCATGCTAGTGAGTACTACCCGTCGAAGCATGTGCACTGAGCCTCTGGGTATGGGAGCCGCTAACCTCTTGTCGGTTGAGGAAGATTATCTGCAAATCTTCGGAACCATGGTTCTCCATAACTTTGAGCTTGAGAGAACCGAAGGAGCCGTACATCCGTTCTAGGGTGGGGCCATCACCTCGCGCGCCGCCAACCTGTGGGAACGCATAGGCCTTGCAAATATTTACCGGCGCTGGTAGCTCCTGGCCA